>JAOEHX010013007.1:0-18482 GCA_025448015.1 Bolborhynchus lineola
CATGGCAGGGGGATCGGAATGTGATGATCTTTAGGTCCTTTCCAACCCTAACTATTCTATGATTCTATCTGACAAGCATCACCATAGTGCCTAAGTAGATAAGCAGGTTTAGCAGGGCATGGTATGCTTCTAATTCTGATATGGGGGAGGCTTGTGCATGTGTTGAGAGATTTTTGAGGTAGGCAGCACTGAAATGTTTCATCATCAAGATTGTCAACTTTGCACTCGTTTTCTGAAGTATGGCTAGGGACCATGATATAAGATGTAAATATCAGCATAAGTTACATGAGATAAATTTCCTTATTAGATGGGTTATTTGGAAAAGACATTCCTGTTCTCCTTTCCTGTAAAATTCAGCATTTTCTGAATTCTGAATTTTGGGATTTAGCATGGGTTTTTTGCAGTGTCCTGTGTAAGCCAGCAGTCTCTTGTCTCCACGTAGAGCCCCCCTGTGTTGATCAAGCTCTATGTGTGAGCTGTAAACCTCTCAGCTATCTTTGAAGTAGACATTCTTTTTCATCTGTTTTACATGTGGGAAACTGCTATGTAGGTTGATAATGTCTTTGCTCTCTGAAAATACAGTAAATAATGTCAGGAATACTTAAGAACCATTCCACATTGTTCTTTTTTTTGTTTTTTTTTAGCTTTAGAGTATGTTTCTTCTAAGTTGGGTCTGTTAACAGCAAGTGCAAATTGCATCAGAGACAAAGTTTGATGAAGCAGTGTTGTCATTGTACACTGTGTCAGTGAAATCATTATTGACACTGTCCTGCCAGCCCCGCTGCATTACTGCCATTTTGCCTTTGGATCGTTGCTTATTTGATAGACCAGTTCTTCACCTCCATCCTCCTGCTCTTCATAACGCGTAGTGCCATTACACTGAAAAGGGGATGCAGACTTCTCATTCCCTGAGGGAAAACATACTTTCTTAACTTTTCCTTTTATACTGGATTCTTCTCTAGCTTTTGCATTTCACTGTATTTTATGCCACAGGAACAATGTTCAGGATGTGGGTGTCCCTTTGCTTTGATGTTTAGCCATTCTTGAAAGCCGTTTACTGCTTCCTGTGCTCCTTTGTCATGAGCACTCTCTCTTAGATAACCTGGCATCATGACAAGTAATTTAAAACCACAAGTAGGTATTATTTAGCTATTTGTTTCTTTTATGGGTTTTTTTGGTAAGTTTAGAGACACTTTTTTTCCACAGTACTGAGGAAGAAGGTAAAAGTTGTATAAGATAAAAGCATCCTCTTTTTTTGTTTTCTGAATGAAATCCCTGGTGATGCGCCATGGGCTAGCTGGAAATTTGATCTTTATTGACTCTACTATCTGAGAGGAAGAAGAAAATGGGGAAAACCGAAAATAGTAATTGGAAATATCTCCTATGGAGCAAAACTGTCATGAAGAGATTGATTCAGCAGTGGCAGAGTTGCTTTATTGATTGTGAGTCCTTAGTAAATTAAAAAGAGGACCAAATACGTTAATCTTTTATGTGCATGCGTGTGACAGTGACAATTTAGAATGTTTTGCCTCAAGCTGTGCCAGGGGAGGTTTAGATTGGATATTAGGAAAAAGTTCTTCACAGAGGGTGCTCGGGCATTGGAACAGGCTGCCCAGGGCAGTGGTGGAATCACTGTCTGTGGAAGTGTTCATAAACTGTGTAGACAAGGTCCTCAGTGACATTGTTTCATGGTGGACTTAGCAGTCCTGGAGTAATGGTTGGACTTGATGACCTTAAAGGTCTTTTCCAACCTGGTTGATTCTATGATAAAGACACATATAGTAGTGTGGGAACATTATCTGCTTCAGTCGGTAATAGGCTTGTCAAAGATAAGAACAGAGTTCTTCCAAACCCCTTCTGAGTTAAATGTTCCTTACTGTACTGTAAGCAAAGGGTAGAAGAAGTACTCTTGCTTGGTTTTTTTAAGCATTCAAGTGCAGTTGTTTTAGATAAAGGAAGGAAGCACAGGAATTGCACTAATTGTCTTTGGATGTTCACAGTGGGTTTCTAAAATTTGATTCTCTGTCAGAATTGCAATATCAAATTTATTGCTAGTACAAAAAGTGTGAAACTTGAATATCTTCTAGCTGAGGATCTCTGCTTCATAAGCAAAACCTAGCTTTTGATTTTTGACTGGTCTAATAACTCCTCATAACACCATTGCCCATCTGCAAGTAAATGAATCCTCTGTTTATATTTTCCTCCCCAAAACATCACTATTTGTCATAAGGATGAATTTCATTTAGAAGGGGAGCAGCTACAATGTGAGATAATAGTGCAGAAGCTTTATCTCCACAGAAAAGTAGGGAAGAGGGACAGAGCTGGGATCCTGTGCTAGTGACTATGAGACTTGCCAGATGCTACTTAGATAAAATTTCTGATGGTGCAGAATTTGAGGCTGAAAAGCAGGAGATTATTTCATGTATTTCTTGTTGGCTTAGTGCAGCTGAAATTCAGCCAGGAGGACGTTTTCTTTTACTGTCTATTTTCCTGCCACTTTTGCCTGAAAATCCAGCTGCCAGGGATAGTTTTGTGGCCTCTCATTCCCACCATGCTATTTGTTATATTGCGCTCTGAACTTTTGCTGGTTTGGATACATGATTATTAACAGGACAGGATTTGAGGAGCATCTTCTGTGAAGAGACTCTGGGGCTATGCGGTTGGTGAGGGAAAAGGAATTGGAGATGTGAGGTAAAGCTGCAGAGAAGGCAGGGAGCTGGAGGAACTATTTCCCACTGCTTCTTGTAGCATCCCCAGCCTGGCGTGCAGAAATGAAAGGGAAAAAGGGAACTGAGCTCTGGGGGGAGATGTAGACTTGGAAGCGTAGGGGACCTCACAGGGGTCTCTTCATTGACTCTTTGAGAAAGTGCAGTTCCTGAACAACATCTGGAAGAACAGAGCTTTGTAGCCACTGCTTACCCAGAAAGAGGGACAGTGGGGTAACCAGGCTTTCAGGAAGGTGTTGTTCAGTCTCATGTTCAGTTTATTCTGAAGAACCCAGTCTCTATATTGTTCCCTCACACTTGTCCCCCATCAGCAGGGAGCCGGAGAGGCAAAAGACAGGCTGAGATACCATCTTGCCCATTTCATCCAACCATTTCAGTCCCCTCTTCTTTCCTTTTCATGCTTTTTCTATCCGTACATGCTGGTGTTGATTAGTTACCTTCTGGTTTCTTTGCCTTGCCAGATAGCTACATCTTTTTTACAGAGGCTTGCACCTTGTCATGCCTCATGGGACAGCCTCCCTGTGAGATCTGTGAAGCTACTGTGTTTTCTCCTCTTTCACCCCATGCTTCATGGAGGATACCTAGAAGAAATTGTGAAGTGCAAGGGGAAGAGTATATCAGCAAGTCGCTGCTATTCACCTATTTATGTAGCTATTGAAGTGTTTCATAATCATTAATCAGAGCTTATAGGTAGGCTTTATTCCTGTTTCCCCATCTCTCTTCCCTTTTCAGCCCCACTGTTTGTCACCCTCGTCATTTCTTGCCTTAAATTTAGATAGCTCAACAAGAGGAGCTGTGTCACTCTATGTGGGTGGTATTACAGCATAAATAGGGTTATTTTTTTTTTCCCTAGAAATGTAAATGCCATTGTAGTTTGCTTCAGTGTGTACAGCATTAAATAGTGAATGTTGGAAATGGTAATTTTGGGTGTTTAAAAGTTTTATTTATTCAGTCTCTGTCTTGCTGGGTTTTTATGCTGAATGACTGATCATTACACCAATGTTTTGTCTTTGTTAAAAGCATCTGTATGCAGGAGCAGAACTGCTTAATTCATTTCAGTCTGGCATAGTGTACTACGTTGTTTTTTTAAATTACAAACTCAGTAGGTTACAAGTCAGGTGGCAGCACTTTCACCATGCTGATTCTCCAGTGTAGTTGGAACCGCTGACTTGAATAGGTTTTGACTAGTTTTCTTTTATGGTAAGTCTTCTGTAACTCACTTGGTGTGTTTATTATTTTCCGCAGCGAGAGTTTCTCTCATTTGGGAAATGTGAAAGGATAACATTCCTAGCCCAAGCAGAAGCAAAATGTAGCACTGCCATCTGGGCTGTGAAATTGGAATAAAGCTGTAAGCATTACCTTGGTATATTGCCATCACTAGAAGCTGGGTGGCAAATAATAAAAGGATGGTCTGGTAGTTGGCATCTCAGTCAGGATCTTGGGAAGACTGCATGTGCTTGCTATGCTGTAAACCTCCAAGAATGTAGGCAGGTTGGAAATTACTTCTCTCACCCTTTCCTGGTAGTCTGTTATGCATCTACACTGAGTCAGTTGTCTGAGCTCAACCTGCTGTGAATGGGTAGGCATTTCCAGAGGGCATAAGGGTCACTCCCACTTTACTTAGCTCTACATTTTAGACTAGGATGAGATGCTTGTCTCCCTGCATAGACTTCACAAAAAGGCAGCAGCTGACTGCCTTAGCCCAGGTACCTACCTTGCAGGTGCCTGAGCTAGAGCAAATAAGCCCTTTTTTCCTTTGATGCAGTTGCCTTTAGCTGAGGGGTAGTAATCCTTTCCTGCTTCACAGGTTTATGGTACACACGGAGGTTAAACAGTGCTACTGTGTACTCACAAGGAAAGTTGTTACTGTAAAAAAAATCATTAGTATTTTAATTATCTATACACATGTATTTGTGACTGTTGCAGATTTTTGAACACAGTGCTGAAAAGGAGAGATCTTATGGACAGAAACTTAGAGATTTTTGCATGCTTAGGAAATACGTAGCTGTTTCATGGCAATGTTCTGTTGAACATGTTAAAGAGACAAAGAAAGTTAGGATTTGTGAATGCCTGGCGAGCTGTGCTCGTTCATGGTGGCTGGTTTTGTTTCTTTTTAGATTGTGATGGATTTCAAACACCCTGATGGCCATACAGTGGCAATTATGCTGCCCCGATGCAGTTTATTGGTGATGGCTGGAGAATCCAGATACCTGTGGACACATGGGTATGTGTAAGAGCCCCTGCACTGCTGGTAGTAGAATAGTATGTGTTGTTTGCTTTGTTAATGACACTGTGTGTTTTAAATTGTTCTCAGAGAAATCAAGTAAAATTTTATAATAAATATACAAATTCGTTCCTCTGCTCAGGTTAACCTGAGAAAATTGGGGATTTTAGGAAGTTAATTGCCAGTCCCTGAGCTGCAGTTTCCTGCTGCTGTCACAAGTGAAGTTTTGCTCAGAAATTGCTCTCAAATTTGCATTGTGAAAGTACTCAATGAACTGGCAAAGGATTGATTGTAGTGCAATTAGCTTTACCATTTCCTTTCTTTCTTTTCAGCCCACAGCTTTTCCTATTAGATCAGGTATGCCAAAGGCTTTAGAGAAGGGCTGCGTTAGGGACACTTTTAATTACTGATAAGGCTGTATTGTACTGAGCATGTTTGGGTTTCTTAAAATATGTCTTGAGGCTTTGCTTATTGTAGAGTTTACATACATGCTTTTTAAATCATGCAGCACTGGGAGCTACCTACAATAGGAGTGCTGACATTGCCAAAAAGGCTAAAATTTTGGCAAGCTTTGCAAGTGACAGTGGTGTACTTCAGGAGAGTATAGAAAGCCTCATGTTGGACAGAAATGCCCATGGTAAATGTTTCTTCCTTTGTTTGACACAAGCTGTCACTGGATGTAGCAGTCAATTGGAGACACTAATTACATTCTATGTAGATTAAACATCAGATCCTTTTATTGGCAGATTTTCCGCCTTTTTATTTTACTGGTTAATTTGTGTGGTGAAGAAGGGTGAATATGAGCTTCCCAATGACTTTTATATTGTTCATTTTTATAGATGGCTAATACCACCTGTATATTCCTTCATCAAATGAAATACCTGTAAAAGGCAAGTGGTGAATCGTTATAGATTCACAAGGCAGTGAAGTCCTTTGGTTTTTGGTATACAAGGCTGAACACTGATATCAGTGTTATAAGCTACTTATTTTGTCCTGTCAAATACTGTCAGTTGCCTTTTGGAAAGGTCATTTACAGCTCTGAGAACTCTGTGCAGTTTCCACCTCATTCCTGTTGCCAGGGGAGCCGGGGGCCAGTCCCCAGCCCTGGGCATCAGGCAGCTCTATGGGGCCAGGCTGGGATGTCAGCCTGGGTGTCAGTGGGGCAGTGGCTGTGCACAGACAGAGCTGTGGTTGGGGCTAGCCCAGCAAGACAGCCTCTGTTTAAAAGCAGCTTGAGGGAAAGAAGGGGTGGCCCTTGCTTGAGCCCCCTGGCTGTCTTCATAATAGCTTTCTCCAGGACCACCAGCTGTGCTATTCCTAAGATGGCCCTCGGCAGCCAAACTTCCAGGAGAAAGAAAGATGCATGCAGAGCACTTACAATACTTGCCAGCAGCTGTTCAAGTTGGGGTAGTATAATCTGCCTTCTACCAACTGGAATGAGATCATTACTTGTTACTTTCAAGTGGTAGTTGTCTTTTGAAAACCAGTAACATAAACTAGAGCTAAAATGATGATCCCAGATCTTTCTGCTCATCTGTAAGTTCCTGTCCCAGTGCTAATCCACCATTCCTAAAAATAGCCTTTCTGTATATTTTTAAAAGAAATAGTGTGTCAATATACTCAACTGAAGTAAGCTTTCCATCATGCCAGTGAGGCGTACTATTGTAATCCACAAGATTAATCATCCAGTGAGTGCAATTAATTGACTTGCACACGTAACATCAGGATGTATTTAAGATCACTTGGGATGCCTTTTTGTCTGCTCCTCAGAAGTCCAATTAGAGAACAAAAGATTCAGTTTTGGAACTATTCTGGAGAACAGAGAACCTGCAAACTCAGCATTTGAAGTTCTGTAGAGGGAGTTTCAGACATCCTCAACTGAGAGCATCATTATCTGCCATGAACAAGGCAATTCCTTATTAGATTCCATCCTTTCCGTGGCTGACTTTGGGAGATTTCCATTCTTAGGGCTGTTCCATGTCTCCCTTTTGCAACATCTAGGTGAAGCATCAATATGCTGCTCCCTGAATTCCAGACAGAAAGGACCTGCAGACTTTTTTCCTGTGACTGGGTTAGAGATCAGTTTCCCTGCAGTAGGAAGGATGGCTTACAGCAAAGTACGGGAATGCTGATCAGGCTGCAGGCTGCCTCTCAGTGTTTGGATCATTCTTCTCGGTTAAGTACAGCCACTGGTCAGCAGTTCCATGGGACCTGCAGAAAGGCTCCAGGAGAAATTTGAGATTTATTTAAAGATACAAAGACACTTTATTTAAAGATATAAAGACACTTCCCCCAAGCACCAGCTTCCCTTCTGGCTCAGCCTATAAGGCTTAAACTTGGCTAACCAATGTGGAAGTCGATTTTATAGTAGAGCTTGTCCTGTTAGGGGTCAGGTGCTTTGTACCTGACCCCCAGAGTCAGCAGCTCTAAAGGGGCCTCACTGAGAGGCCAGTTCCTTTGAGATATTTTTTCTTGTTTTATTTTTCTTGAGGAAACTTCGGTGTTAATCTCCTTGATGTCGTAAGTTCCAGAAGTGTTTCAGTGTGACAGTAACAGCTTTGAGGTGCTAAGCTGTTTCCCTGATGAGTTTTCATTTTGTCCCAAGAGTACCTACTTTTTTCCATGTGCAAGTGATGAGAAGCTACATGTGGGTGCAGCTGTTTCTCTTCTCTCATGTTGTGTTTCACACTGTACTTTGTCTTTTTCCTTAATTTTGAGAGAGATTCATTTGTAGAGCTATTAAAAATTCCTGGGTTTGGTACTTTTTTGTAAAACTCTTAATAAAGTTATTTGAAATATTTGTCACCCCAGGAAAGTTCCAAATTACTTTTGTCTCATGAATTTTGTCCTTGCAAACTGCTTTTCTGTTCCATTAAGATTCATCCCAAAGTAGCTTAAGCAACTCTGTTCCCAGTTTGCTTGATAGATTTTGGTCAAGAAAGATCTACAGCAGAGTTTGTCCCTTTAGGCATTTTAGCAAATCTCCCTGAGTGCTGCATTCTTTGCATCTTCTGTTGTCAGTAAATGGAAAAGGCATTCTGTTGCAAAGCAGAATTCACTGGAGAGGCCTATTTGCAACAAGAAACTTCAATCTGCTAATGTAGAGCTCAGTCAGTTCTATGCTTCTACACCCACAGTCACCATTTCTAGTAGTGTATTTTATCTTTAGCAAATACATATTTTTATAGAAAATAGATATTAAAAAAAATAAATCCTAGGAAAATAGTCAAACTTTTATGAAGGAAAGGAAGGGAGGGAGATGTAATTACTTGCAATCAAATAACACTTTTATTAACATTATCAGTTTCTGTCAGCTCCTCTTTTTCTTCCTCTGAAATTGAGTAAGTTGAAAATTGAAAAGCAGCCATATATTAAATAGTGTTATAATCACAGATGTCACAGTGTGCAAGAATTGCTGCCTTATAATGAATTGATTGGGTTTTTTTTTCTGATGCAAATTGAATTATTCTTTATTTTGTATTGCTTTGTTTTAGGATTACACCCCGAAAATATGATGTAATTCAAGCATCTGAGCTTGGGCAGAAAGCTGGAACAATCACTGCTGATGCTGGGGATTTAACACTGACTCGAAGGGAAACAAGGACATCATTTACATTCAGGAAAGTGAGGAGAAGCCCTTGCAATTGCAGTAAGTGTCTTGAGGTGATCTTCAAGTCAAAATTGGTATTTATTGCCAATATGTAAGCATTTTATTAGCCAACTGGTTTATCCCTTTGGGTAGTTTTGGCAGTCATGGTAGCCATTCCTGAAACAGCTCGAGGTTAGGCATATTATATCATTGGAGTTGATTGCATCTGTGTGATTGCTCTATACATGAAGGTATTTGGCTTGCTCCAGAGCTGGGCAAGTAACCTGGTATCTTGCATTTCTGAGGGGACCTCAAGTTCTGCAATAATGTAACAGAATAGAAATAGCTACTATTCTTTATGTTCCAGTCAGTTCTGGTTGTTTTTTTATGTGAAGAGGACTGCAATTTTGTGAAATTAAGTACAATAGAGAAAGAGAAGCAGTCAGATCTGCAGTGACAGAGCCATGTAAGTGCCTTAGGGCAGGACAGAATATAGGAGATAGGTGGCTCAATGATTACATGGAATTGAAGTCCATTTGTGCCCTCAGAAGAGAATTTCAGAGGCTGAATTGCAACACTGTCATGATGTTACAGGCACTGTCTCAGTTTTGAAAACCTAAACCTTGTCAATGTAGCAGGATGAATGATCACTGTAAACAGGCTGTAGTACATGTGGGCAGGTTGCTTGTTCTAAAAAAATACTTCTGCAGTTCAACCTGCACTCCAGTTTTTAAAAGGTAAAGCAGGAATGAACCTTTTTTTGCATTTTAATGTTTCACTTTTAATTTTATTTTGCTAAATAAGTTTAATCAACAAGGAATCACTTTAACAAAATACTTTTTTGTGTATCTGTTGCTATGTCTAGTTTACCCATCTGTCTGTGACAGCCAGAAAGGACAGCAAAGCCGGGTACAACCTTCATTTCCTCACAATGAGATGGAGGCCTCTAAGCTGGAGCAAGAATATGTACACAGGGTGTATGAAGAGATAGCCACACACTTCAGCAGTACTAGGCATAGCCCATGGCCCCAAATTGTAGAGTTTCTCAGGTCCCTACCAAAAGGCTCAATAGTGGCTGATGTTGGTTGTGGCAATGGGAAGTATCTAGGCATCATCGAGGACATATACATGGTAAGTAGTAGCTACTGTCCTTTGTTTACATTGGTACTAGTGTTTATTCCATCATGCATTTGTAGAATGTTGGAGCTTCTCTTGTGGGAAGAGTGCCAGGAACAGAAAGCTGTTTCCTAATCCAAGATTAATTACCAGTTGTGTTAGGTTTTCACATCCATTCACTATGTGCATTACCCTTCTTTTTTCAAAGCCACTTTTGCTTTGCAGGTCAAAGTATGTTAATTAAAGAAAAATAAATAGTAATGGGTGTTCTGGATTAAAAATCCATAACGGATGCTTTAGCCTTTTATGTCGTTGCTGTTTAAACTTATTACAAGGGAAAATGGATGAACAGCTTGAATGCTGCCAACTAGTTTTTTACTTGATTGGTGGGTGAGGAACACAATGTACATGTCCCTGAAATCTCCAGCAGCACTACTTTTCCTGTATCTGCTTCAGTTCCCTTCTGTCTGGTGGTGAGGCTCATCTGTGAATGATGTGTTTGGCTGTCCCACCTCTGACTCTGTGCGTAGGCCCAGTAAATACGACAACACAAAATTCATGGGTGATTCTCAAATTCAGCATAGATTTCTGGCCTTTCTCTCACTCTCTTCACTTTTAGACAGTTCCAACATCGTTCTTGCTGATGTTCCTGTCACATTCACTGCCTCAGTCTGTACTTAACAGCAGTTTTACTTCTTTCCTATCAGAGAGGTAGGAAGCACATGCCAATATGAACCAAGAAATAGTTTTTATTGCAAATATTTCAATGAATTTTTTGCATGAATCAGACTTACTGATTTTTTTACCCCAAATAAATCTGAGAGGTTTGCATTATGGTATCTGCTCTCCCCTGTTCTAGAATTGTCTCAGTCTTTCATGTGCTTATACTGTGAAACACTTTGAAATGCACCAGGTTTGAAAACTTCTGTGTAAGGCAAAACATTCATTATTAATAATGAAAGTCAGACTTGTTTGTCTGTCTCAGGAGCTTCTGTCCTGCTATTTATATTCCACTATAAACCATAAGTTTTATATGGCAAATACGGTCTTGTCTGTATTAGTAATGGATTTATTTCCATTACTGTTCTTATAAGCTAGAACAAAATCAAATGATTTATAAGTAGTCATGCTGATGCCTGACTGTTGTAGCCTGAGCATAATTATTAATGTTCAGTACATTCTTTCACTCATTTCTTCTGTAAGAAAAATCAGCAAACCTACCTAGAGAGGAGAAGTGTTTATTGGGGTACTATGAAGGTCACTGGGTCCTAGAATGAATCTAGTAAAATGCTGTTGTGTAGGTTTGTGGTAGGTTTTTAAGGTGAAATCTGCAAGATGTTGTGTTCAGAAGTTACCAGCACCCATCTGTTTTGGGAGCCCACTGTTAACCGACTAAAGGAAAGAAAGATCTACTGGCAGTCAGAGGAAAAGCAGCCCCTCTCCTCTATTACTTTAGGAGTTACCTCATTTCGTAGGTACCTGCAGGAGAAATCTAAAACGTGAAAAGCAACAGTGAAAGGGAGGCAATTTAAAGAAGCAGCTGAGGCAATTTTAAAAACAGAATCTGGGAATAGCTTCATTCAGTTGGCCTTCCTTGATGTTTTATTTTCTGCTGGTGACAGCAAGTTGTTCTTGGTTGGAGCTAGAGTCTAGACATTGCATTTGCTTATTTTCATCTGCAAGCTAGCACTGAGTCTCAGGAGGATGGATGTGACTCCTTCTTTTTACTATATTTATTTTTATGTGTCAGCCAAAGCGTGGTTAAAGAAGAGTGCATCTGTATCATCTTTAGAGATATTTTAAGCTTTTAAGAAGGTATCTCAAGAAGAAGACTGTGTTACTTCAATTTACTGTGGGCTGTGCACAGAGCTGAGGCTGAGGGGTTACAGAACATGCTTGTGTATCAGGTAAACTGATGGGATAAGAGTAGTGCTCCCTAGAAGCAGGGCATTGATTTCCTCCCTCATTTACTCTTCTTGACTTGGGGGCATAAACCCAGGGAGAAACTTAACTACTGCAGACTTTCCCTCACAGCGGTTGCTGTGGCTCTTGGTAAGTTTTTATGCACAGTGCACTGGAGCTCTTAGCCTGGGTCCCTCTGGGAAAGAAGCAATAAAGCAATGCTGTGAAATTAGGAGTTATTTAGGGGTGGGTAGAGCACTGTTAGTATAGCTGTGTAGCTTAGAGTGTTTTGATTCAGAAATACTGAAAACTTGAGGCAAGTACTTCCTGGAGGCAAGCAATATGCTCTAAAGGCTACTATACTTTTTTAGATAGGGTAGTTTAAGTAGCAGCACTAATGATAGTAGATCAAAGCTAAGGTAGCTCTGTTGATGGTTTTCATCTTCAGGCACTGTCTGAAAATGTCTCCACTGTGGCCTATACTATTGTATTTGCTTCAGTTTCTTTGGATGATTACACATAGCTGATCTACTTGAGTATTGTTGTGTGACAATGAAATGCATGGTAAGTCCATCTACGCTCAATGAAAACGACAGCACTGTAATGGCTGCATTTATCTGACACAGTGAAAGAGCAGCAATTTCATGACAAATTCAGATTGAGTGAGGATGGAATCAAAGTCTGATGTAATTAGGACAAAGACTGGAGAAAGATTGAATTTAATGAAGTTTCAGATTACTTTTTCTTTTTTCCATCACCTCTGGCTTTTTTTACTATGTGAGTAAATGCACAAGAGAAAAACGGTTTTGTGAGTGTTTTTTACACAATCCCTTTCCCACCCAACCATATTTTGGGAAATTGTTTTAACGCTTTATTTGATTTTATACTTAAGTGAATTAAGTGATTAATATTCATATCTATGAGCAGGGCTTTTGCTTTTACAGAATGCTAATGTTCAGCCTTAGCCATCACCCCATCGCCACAAGGGTTTCATTCCCGAGGCAGTTGACATCATTGCAATATATCTCATCAATTTTTATGAGCTTTAGCTCTGTCTCACAGTTTCCAGCCTTCAGGTAGGCGTGGTGATGTGTAAATTCCCACAGGAACATTCAGCATCCTTAAAGGGCCAGGGTGTGAGTGAAGGACATTGAAGCCTTCCAATTTTGTGGTTTATGTTTTTAATTGAACTGGTAAACTGGTTGGAAATCCAGTTACAACTTAAAATGCCATTGGGTAGGTATTTTTTCTCTATATAAAGAAATTACTCTTTGTTGTCAGGGTACTGAAGCTAGGAATAAAAGTGATGGCATTACAGGAACCAAATGGTTTGTTTTAGTACAAACATTTCTCTCTGTAATGTGTGTCTTTCAATAGTAATCAGTAAAGTAGCTTGTATTTCACATGACCTTGTAAGACACCCTTTTGCTGTGAGAGATGCATCTTCATTTTCTGCATTATTGTACTAAACTGGGATCCACGGAAACTGTATGCACGTTTGATTTTGTCAGGAAGAGGAAAGGTGAATATTTGCTGCAGTATGCTGGGTGGGTTTTAGTGTCACTGGGTCCCTGTTGACTGAGAACAGATTCCTATCCAAAGGACTTAGCAGTAGTGGGTAAAAAGCAGGAAGGACAAAACTAATTGGTAAAGGCACACCTGGAGAAAGTTCACTTGCTATTAGGGAACAGAGGGCAAAGCAGAAGAACCTTTCCTGCCCTTTTCTCTCAATAAATTTGAGCCATTAAAATGATGGAATATGTGGAAAAAGAGCTCAGAAGGAACTGGGCAACAGCAACACAAAACCAGAATAAACACTGAATTGCTCAGCTTTGTTCTGGTGTTTTATTAAAATGAACTTTAGGTTTTAGCCATAGCACTTCCACAGGTGCCCTGACTGTATGCAATTGCAAAGCAAAACACTATGTGAAAGGAATGCTAAAGGCCTGACTCAGACCAACTGAAGCAAGGAGATTTGTTTGTCCTGCTGTAGCTGTGCTGGTGTCTTTTTTTGTATGTTTGTGTGTGTTTGCTGGAAAGTAATTTGATTCCTTGAGGCTCTCATGCTATTAGTTATAGCCGAGGTGTTTCTCCAGGGAGCCAAAGAATTCCATTTGGCGGCTGGATTTCAGAATTAGATGTCATTTTCTTCATCAGTTTTTAATGTGCTGAATCAATCAGGCTTCCAGATACTTAAATGAACTAATTCTACAAGGTAGAGTTTGTTATAATGAGATAATGTAGGAAAAAAATACATCATGTTGGGCAGCACTGACCTCTTTAAGGTATTTTATTTAAGCTTGCAAAAGGATTTATCTCTTGCAAATCTGCAGCACCATTACAAAGCAAACTATTTGGTGCCTTTTGCGCCATAATTATGTATTCCAAACCACTGCATGAGAGAGATTGTACAAAACTGGCTGAAATGGTGGAGGTGAAAGTGCCTGGGAATGCAAAGGAGCGGAATGGGGTATCTGCCTATGCTATCCCATTCTCAGGAAGCCAGTACAGAGCTGCTGCAAACTCAGACAACCCACAGGTGTTATGTTTGTTTCCCCCTTCCCTTATCCTCTTTGTATCTTGATTTTTTTTTGATACTTCTCTTAGTCTAAAGGTTTGTGTTACCCAGCACCCTAAGGAGGGGGTGCTGTGTGCCAGGATGATGACATGCTTTTGCCTCTAAGTTTTGTGTTTGATGGGGTTCTAGTTACAGAGTGACAGGCCTCCATACTAATACAGATTTTCTGACTTAAAAGTTGATGCAGGAGTTGGGTGTAGTGTTTATTCAGATACAATGAAAGTCGGTGCTTGAAAGCCCTGTTAAAAAATGTAAGTGGATTGTGAGCCCCAGTACAGTCACCAGTGGCCACTCTGGAGCTCCTGTGAGCCATTATCCCCATCACAAAAAAGCAGTGAAGAGAGGATGGAGGTACTCCCTAAAAAGGCAGGGATGTGGGAATGGCTGCCTGGAATAAATTAAAAGAAACCTGGGAAGCCAACCTCATTTGGGGAAATACTGAAAGGTGTAGAGCAAGTTGTGGGGAGATGGACCCACCAAAAAGTAGGTTCAGCTGAATAGTAAACAGTGCTATTTGAGATACACATAAGAAATCGGGGGTTGAAGAAGGAATTTGATTTGAAAACTGGGAAAACAGGTATAAGGAATGATTGAGAGGACTCACAGATAATAAGAAACAGGGAACCTTAAAATGCATGGCCCTCCAGGAGATGGTACTTGGTTCTGTTGGTTTTGGACAATGAACTAACAAAAATTGTCTACCATCCTCCACTCTTCGACACTATCCTGTGCTGAGCATCAACATCAGAGTTACGAGCTGGCAAAAATTAAAGCATTTCAGTTGTATTTTGAGATTTCAAAATGAAGTTTTGATTACATGTTTAATTAGATAGAAGTCTGTTCTAAATTAAAAAAGTCCTTTGAACTGTTTTCTGTAAATGAAGCTTCATCACATCAAAGCATTCTGTGAGCTTCAGAATGCAGAAATCAATAGCAGTTGTGAAAAGTTGAGTTTAGGGTCTCTGCCCCAGTTTTGTGTACTTGTAAGAATCGCAGGCTCATTTTCCAACTGTAAGCTGGCACTGTGCAAGCTGTGTTGGCTGCTTTGTGCAAGTTTGTTTTCCAAGTGACTGAAACCACTGTATTTTGGTTTTTAGTGAATGCGTATTTCTTGTAAACTAGAAAATACAGTAATGTGGTGATAATTCTTTTAAAATATTCAGAGATAATTCTAGTGAGGGTGTTACATTTGCTTAGCTTTGGCACCAGGCAGATCTGCAGTGACTCCCTGTGTTCAGCATTATGCATATATGCATAGCACCTATTATGGTGTTTACATTAAAAGTATGTTGAGTTTTAGCTTAATATGTCTATTTTAGAGCAGCTGGGTGTTCAGAGTGATCCATTTTAAGACTGCATTTTCATCATGAAGCAGAATCTTTTTGCTTTGGATGCAGAGTCGCTTTAATAAGTCTGACAATACAAGTAAGCCTGACTTCATAATTATTTGATATAATTTAGATGCAAATGAGGACTTCACATTCTGGCAGTCACGCCTTTGTTCTCATTCTCAGTTCATTGGATTTCATCAGCGTACAGTGTAGTCCTTTTCAAGGTCATTTTGGGAGAGGATGATTGAATTCCCTTATCCAGCCTGTTTTTACTATAAGCACCAAAGCAATTCTTTGTGGGAAAGCTTGTTGTCACTGGAAGTTGCAAGTATTCCTCTTCATTGTGCCAGCAGTGAATTCAGTCCTTTGAGTTTTATTAAGTACTGAATGCTAATGTCTTAATTGCCGAAGTAGTTGAAGGCACCGGTAATGAGGTGTGGAATCTCTAACATTCAAGTTGTCACCTAAATCCCATTCCATGGTAAGAGTAATTAAAAGATGCCTCAGTTGGCTTCCAGTGTGAAATGGCAGGGATTTGTTTTCTTCCAAGTAAGCAAGAGTATCCTTTCTTTAATTCATAAATAACACTACTTGCTCAGTGCTTCAGTAAACACAGAGAAGCCAAGGAATAAATGGGAAGCAGGCAATGCTAGGATTGATCTTACCAGGTCTGTTTAATGCTAATTGACAGGACAGTATGTGCATATTCATAGTACTGCTTTTGTGGAGGATTATCTTGGGTTGTCAGGTTGCCATTTTCACAACTGTTTCATTTACTTTGGACCAGAATTTAGGGACCTGACTAGAAAGTAGCTCTCCTGTAAGCTTTCAGGACATATGACTGGAACAGAATCCTGGTTTTCTTCAAAACTGTGATGGAAGACTAAAAGCTAAAATGATTTGGACTGGCAACATGAAAAGTTATAATGGAAAATAAACATTTTCATTAATCATTGCAAAACAGATTTTTTTTTTTTTTTTTTTTTTTTTTTTATTTTAGCAGTGCTGTTGTCTCTGCTGGGTTGATTTACCAGGGCAATTTGGAATCATAGAATAGTTAGGGTTGGAAAGGACCTTAAGATCACACAGTTCCAAACCCCCTGCCATGGGCATGGACGCCTCACACTAAACCATGTCACCCAAGGCTCTGTCCAGCCTGGCATTGAACACCATTACAGTAAAGGACTTCCTCCTCACATCCAATCTAAACTTCCCCTGTTTAAGTTTGAACCTGTTACCCCTTGTCCTAGCACTACAGTCCCTAATGAAGCACTACAGTCCCTCCCCAGCATCCCTATAGACCCCCTTCAGGTACTGGAAGGATGTTATGAAGTTGTTTGCTATTCTTCTTCCATCAAGTATTCTTTCTGTGTCAAACGCAGTAAACATTGTCATCAGTAAATATTTAGGATTCTGAATCTGTTTTCTGCTATCTATCTGTTGCTGATCATTGAAAACAAAAATAAATTTAATATTCTCATGCAAGCTGAGTTCAGTATACATCTTGTTATCAGGGCTTTGGTTTGAGTATTCATTGTGTGTAACAGACAAGCAAATGAGGGTGGTACATACCCCATTCTTTGTTCAGTTTGGATTTAGTGGATTTATGCAAGCATGTGAACAAGCTTTCTTACCATCTTTGACCTGGACACTGGCAAGGTTCAAAGGGGGGGAAAAAAAGAGATATTTTATGAGGTGTTACAGCGTGGTTTCTAGAGACCACTTCATTGCGACTGTACAGAACCTCAGAAAATGATACTGTGCTTACATTTTTGTGGGTTGTGATACTGAGGCAAACAGGGCTGTACCTGGGCACTTCTTTATTTATGCTGAAATGGTGAAACTGTGCCACATACTGCAGTGATGCCACCAAAGTCACCAGACTGTCCTTTGAAGTTGCACATTCAGCTTTTGTGAGTTCAGTATTTGGCTGTTTCAAATGCTGTCAGGTTACAAATGGCAATAGGAAGGAAAAGAAAATGCTGAGTTTAGGTCACCTCTTGTTTTGCTGGTTTCAGGGTATCTTAAGAGATAGCTTTGAGAAGTTGGGTTGAAATCTGTTCTGTCTTAAGGTGGTTCAAAATCAGGGTGCTCCAATGAGCTGTCTAATACTCAGTCTGCCACCTTTGTTTTAAAGCATCAGGGTTTTTTCTTCTTGTCCACACCTGGGAAGCATATATGCCTCTTAAAGCCTTTTTCTCCCACTTGCTCTTGTTTTTATCTTAAACTGTGTTACCTCAGTAGGAGACTGTGATGACTCCGTTACTGTAAGCATCAAGTGAAAATCATTTTGCAGTCTTGTAATTATCCTCTTATGAAAAGCCTAATGAAACACTTTGTTATAGGTTGGCTGTGACCGCAGCAAAAACCTGGTGGATATTTGTGGAGAGAAAAGTCTCGAGGCTTTTGTCTGCGATGCGCTGTCAGTGCCAGTGCGCAGTGGTTCTTGTGACGCCTGCATCTCGATTGCTGTAATCCACCATTTCTCAACAGCGGTAAGTCACCCCTCTCTGTGCTCTGCTGTACTGCTGTATGGCTATGCACAGCTACTAATTCTACTAAAAACTGCTGGTTTGGGTTCATGAAAACAAAAGGGAAGAACAGAATGAGGAGAAATCAAAGGTTTGTATTTGGTATAAGCAAGTTGTCAGAGCATAGTTACGCTGCTGTGCTGCTGCTTCTTCAGACTTCACATTCTTCTTTTGCTTCTCAGATGCCCTTTGATCTAGGTGTTTGTATTTTCATCTGCTCACAATTAATGTCACTAGAGAAGGGAGCTCTGCTTTGACAATCAGAGGTATTCTTCCCAGCTCAGATTTTGAGCAGATCTCGTGTTTTTTTTTCTTTCTGCCTTCATTGTCCATCTTAAAACAAATGGGACAGTACTCACTAGTCTGCTGTGTGCGCACTCAGCAAGTTTTCTGATTACACCAAGCTGGGTGGTTCGGTCGGTACACTGGAGGGAAGGAATGCCATCCAGAGGGACCTTGACACGCTTGTGAGGTGGGCTGATGCC
>JAOEHX010013008.1:0-20738 GCA_025448015.1 Bolborhynchus lineola
CGGTGCCTCGCTCCGCCGGGGAACGGGCTCGGGCCGCTTCCCCCGGCGCGGTGCCTGGCGGGTTTGTGTCAGGTACGTGCCGGGGGAGCAGTGCACGTACGAAGGTGGAGCGCCCGCCTGCGGGACCCGGAGTCGGCCTCCCCCGGCGGTGCTGGTCCCGCCGCTGCAGCGGCTGATGGCAGCGCCGGTCAGGCCGGAGCGATCCCTCCGTCGGCCCCTTGCCCCCGCTCCGGCAGCCCGTCGTGTGCAGCACCGAGTGGGAAGAAGCTGGTGGGGGGGAGCCGAGAAACTCGGGGTCTGTTTCTGTTCCCTACCCGGGCACTGCCTCTGTGCAGGGTACCCGGGGCAGCATCCTTCTGCTTGCTCCGTGGATGCCGCTCTCGTTTCACTTTAGCCTTCTACACTACGATTTTTTCTCCGTGTCTCTTTTGTGCTCACCCCTTTGTGTGCAGCAGGAGATGGCACTTAGTTTTCTTGGGGAAATCAGCAGAACAGGACTCCAAGGAGGCACCCAGAAAAATGCAAGAGTGAAAAAGTGCACGCGCTGTCCCCATGGCTTACTGCAGCCTCCCAGCTGTTCTCAGCGGGGGTACTTTCTGAGCTGGACATGGTTTCTGTGTATTTAGTAGTCTCTGGTTGTTTGTTCCCCACAAGTGAATCCATCTTCTCTTGAGTCTGTGTAAACTTTTGGTTTACATTCTTTGAATAGGAGTGGTCTACATGAAGGTGATGTGTGATGAACTGGTTCCTTTTTAGCCTGACTCACTGGGTTTGTTTGATAACTTCTTGTTCCAGTATTAGAAAAGAAGGTGCATTGAAGAAGTGAAGAAAATGCACTGTTTGTGCACTGTACTAGCTTGTAGACCTTTGTCACGTTTCTGTTGGTCATCCTGTTTTCCAGACTGAGGCATCCTCAACTTGCTTCCTTGTTCCTTGTATGGGAGCCATTGCACACCATTGGTCATTTGCATGGCCCTTCTTCAAGTGTTTCCCAGCTCTATCTTATCCTTCTCTAGATGAGAGGACAAGAATTGCAGACAGTGCTCAATTTGCAGGTGAAAAATGGATTAATATAGTGGCACACAGGAGCAATGGGTTATGCTTTTTTGCAATAGATACACAATAGTAAGTGGATTGCATGCTGTCTGAACAAGAGTTGAGAAAGATGTACTGGGAATTTACAGGGAACTAGAAAACAACCTTGTATGAAAAAGTGCATGCTGGATAGAGAGGTACTAGAAGCTGTGTCACCAGTTCAAAATCCCAGATTATTTTTAATTGTCGCCTTGTCTGACTTTCATTTCACCCCATTTAAAGGATTCATGAAAATGGGAACAGCCTGTTTGTTGTTTGAGGCAGCTGGGAATGAAACAGAAGTAACCTACTTGGATCTTTGTTGTTGCTTTGAGTGGAAGATCTATTGAGCAGTCTGCAGAACCGAGGTGAAGATCATTTGCTGACTGAGTGTAGTTGTTTCAGAATTAGAATTTTAAATTGTTCTTTCTTTGGGAGTTCTCTGTTACTGCTGCTAACTCCAGGCTTTGTAAGTGTGGTAAGCTTCTAATACGGCTTGCCTGCCAGAAAAGGAAAAGAAATGCCTTTTCTTCCGGTGTTCTCACTGCAGTTGCTTTAATTTTGACTAGAATGATGAGGCTGGAGAGTTGTCTCTCTAAGCACATTTCTGCCCATTCTGGTGATGTCATATCTCACCCCCCCTTTTTTTTTCTGTTGTGGTACAAGTGATTTTTAATGTCTGTGCATTTGGTGTTTGTGTTGTTGATTAGCTTCGTATGCATGGCATGAAGAAACACTGGTGTATGTTTGATTTTGGATTGGCATCATGATAAATGTGATACTGAACATCACAAATGTTGTTTAATATCTTTCCAGTTCTTGTCTTGTTAAAGAAGGTAGACATCTTCTGTTCATTCCATGAAAAATGTTATCCCTGATATCTTGGTTTGCTCAGAATAATTTATAAATTGCTTTGACAATACTGTTAAAACACAAATACAGGTGTCCTGGTACAAGCAGACACTGCTTTAAGAGTTCATTTGTATTACTGTAGTATCTAACTTTTAAATCTAATAGTTGTGAGTTAAATATAAACTGATTTAGACTTGGAGTGATGCACAATCAGAGTAATTGAAAATTTTGTTGTGGGATGTGGAGATTTGACGCTTCAAGTTGGAAGCTGAATGGCTTTGTGAAAGGGCTGGTTTAAGCCCAGAGGAAATCAGTGGCCACAAAATTTCAAGCAGTGTTTGATGGTAGTTCAAATTGGAGAGAGCTGAAAGTTCTGGAGCATGAGTTACAGTTAAACCTTTTCATCACACTTCAAATATAACATTAGTGTTCTGCGGTGACATCTTTAATATAGTAATTATAATGGACTTTGTGCAGTGAGTCTTTCTGTATGGAGCCTTGCACTCTGTGAATTACTTTCGTAGCCTTTCAAACTGTAAAATAAATGGGCCAGAGCTTCAAACTGCTGCTGTTTAGAGAAAACAGAAGCAGAAGAAGACCTCGGTCTCGCAATGTGATCTATGTGGCCTAGCAGACTAGGCTTTTTAATTTTACATTAGGCTAAAAATTCTTAGATCTGCTTAGTTCCAATAGATCTGAAAGTAGAAAAAAAGTGATATTTGCTTTATAAATGGTAGCTCAATTGAAAAGTAATGGACTAGTCCAATTTTTGTACTACAGTAATGTGCTTAGTAGACTTCTGAACTATAGTAATGGAAAACCACAATGAGAGTAGAATAGAATTGGCGTAATTTTCTCTCAGGGTCTGTATCAACTTGTCTAAGCTAATACTTTCCTTCATTTGTGTAATACATTTGCCATAGAATAAACCAGTTAGCTTCTAGTTTGGTTTCAGAGCATGGCCTCAGGAGAATACTATTGGAATTTCTAAGGAATAATGTAGACATTGATCTCTGTATTGCTATATTGTTACTTCAGTTAGGCACGTGACGCACATTTGACAAAGACTCAGAGCGTCTGCTGTGGGATTGAATTGGTAGCAATAACTGCTGCTGTGTGGATCTCCGAGTGTGATTTTGGGTATTGTGTTGCAATAACTTAAAAACATGTCTTCAGGGGCAGCAGACCTGCGACAGAGAAAGAAGCAAAACTGCACAGAATCTGACAAAATGGCTCCAGAGGAGGGAAACAAAGAAAACTCAAAGCTGGGAAGGTTGCCAAAATGTAAGCTACAGATTTTTTAGCCAACTTCTGATTTCTTCTTTTCATTATTCTTTTACATTTTATGGGAAGATATTTGTAGCACAATAATTTATAACAGACTTATTTTGAATTAGTTTTTTGAATGTTTCAAGAAAAAGCAGGCATGCACATTAGAATTCTTTAATAATGACGTTTTATGTATTGCAGAGTAGAATGGTAGTCCTGGATTGTTTCAGGTTGGGTGGGGTAGAGGAAGGGGGAAAGGCAGAGGGGTTAGGAATCTTACTGTTGTTTCTGAGTACAAATTGTGCCTGGAATGACACTTTGGTTGGGAAGCTGAAAGACATGAAGTAACGGTGTTGAAACACCAACAGACAAAAAAAGTCCATACAGCTTTTCAAGAAACAGAACTAAAACCAGGTGTAACTTCAGGCAAGTGCTTGCCAAGCAACCAAAAACTTTTATGTTAGAAGTGAATACTAACTTGAGGGAGCTACAGGTGAAATAGACATTCATTGAATGAGTTTGGTAAAATTCAGATTAGTTTCTTTCTCTTATTTAAAAACAGAATTGAAAATGGAATGTTTTACTATTGATGTTAATGTCTTTAAGAAGTTTGTGGTGTTTAGGATAAAATCTAAAGTTTGCTCTGTTTGTTTGGAAGAATTCCTTCTTGGAATTCATTTGGAAATAAAGCTTACTGGAATGGAGAGAAATTTGCAGGATAGTATGTGAGCATTTTATCTGAGAGTCCTGTGAAGGAGTGGTAACAACTGGGAAAGAAAACTCTGCAGGGCAGAAATAACAAACCGATTCTTGATGTGTCTGTGCTGCTGGTGCGATAGTTCTGGTGCCAGTAAGTTTATTTGCTGTTCAGAAATGGCTCATGTGCAGGGCATACTGTTTGCTTCTAAATCCTCTGGACTATTTTAGCTTTTTCACTGTTCCTTTTCAGATATGTTAATTCAGCGATTTGCAAAACTTTTCTTTGGCTGTCTTGCGGCAGTCACTAGTGGGATGATGTACGCTGTGTACCTCTCAACCTACCACGAACGGAAATTCTGGTTTTCCAGCAGGCAGGTAAAAAACTGTGTTAAACTACTGAAACAAAAGCCAGATTGTGTCCTTGAAATCAAAGCTGATCCATGGCGGGTGGGGACTATTTGCTGGCAGAATCAGGCTTCTGTCTTTGATAAGGTCTCCTTTTTTATTTTCTGTCCTTGTTATACCACTGAAATACCTATTTAAAATCTGGAGAAAAGCATGAAGCGTGCTGGGATTGCAGAAACTAAACAACAGGAATGTATGGTTTGGCTTGGGCTTTTTTTAAAGAACTGTATTATTTAGTGAAGTATGGAAAGTTGCATGAAATTCAGGTGCATGGTACGAAAGGATCCTGTGGGTCATGTGCTTTCTTACAGTGTGGTTTTGAGTTGCTCTGATTCCAAGCATGTTTGCAAAGTTACAGAGAGCATTATGTATCTGACAGAAGTGCTGTGAAGATTCATGTTTTGTGGAATACTTTGAAGATGTACAGTGGGGTCATAACCATGTGCTGTGTTACAAAACTGGTCTATCTGAAAATATATAGTCTCCTATAGGAAGAGATTGCAGGAGGTGAATATATATTAATTTTCTTTTTTCTAGGAACTTGAACGAGAAATTACATTTCCGGGTGACAGCGCCATTTATTACTCATTCTATAAAGAACTGCTAAAGGCTCCTTCCTTTGAAAAAGGTACAAAACCTGTTTGTTTTATTAACCTTGAAAAGTCTTGTTTCTTTTGGAGGCAGTAAAAACTCCTGCAGACTGGGGAGACTGATTTTATGCTTGTAGTAGGTGTACCAGTGAGATTAATTCAAAACTGCATGCTGTCCTAACTTTTCAGTGCCTTTTTAAAAACAATACTTATCTATCCTGTATTCCAGCAGGTGGCCTTTAATCAGTATTCTGGGATAGGATTAATATTACCCCATACAGAAGTTATCATTGGGTTTGCCTATGCTACATAGTGGATTTTCTGCAGTGTAAGCATGATCTATGTTAAATTTGGAAAGGGAATGGAAATTACTGTTTTCCACCCTCTGTCAGAAGATGGAACAGTTTCTGTCAAGAGTTGATCTGCTCTATCATGCCCCTGCCAGAGTTCTCTGCTCCTGTCAGGTGTGATGAGTAGACGTTGAGGAGCACTAAGAGGTGGGGACAGAAACCAAAAGGAAAAGAGAACAAACTGGGTGGCAGTGGTCTCTCCTTCCTTTGCTCTCCTGCTTTCTATCCTGCACTGGCTCTGGATCACATAGACCCTAGTTCCCTAAACCAGCAGAAAACTGAAGCAATGCAGAGACAATGGAACACTTTCATGCTGGTTTAGTGTGTTCAAAAGGGCACCAGGTCTAGCATGGAGAAAACACAGGAAAGAAGAGGGAGTAAACAGCCCTATCTTGACTTGATCAGTCATTGATTCAGCTCAGTCCCTCCTGAAACTCATCTGAATTCAGTTGAACTTTATAGGTTGAATTTTATTGTTTGAACAGTTTCCCAGCTGATGTAGAGCACGTCAGCAGTATATAATAAGTCTTTGGTAAAGTCAGTTTCTCATTATTTGCGGAGATTACTCCTGCTGTGAATAGATGGACTGCCTCATTCAGGCTTCTGGCCTCTGCAAACAGGTAGACTCATGTACTAGGTATTATGGGGGCAGTTTTCAAAAGTGTTTCATAGCTGTGCTGAACCCCCTCTTAAGTCCTGCAACACCTGGTTTGGCCTGCAGAGAACCAGCTGCAGACCACATACCAGATAGGCTCAGAGCTGGAAACAGTTATCTTGTTTGGCTGTTCCATTGATGTTGGGGTTTTGTGTGTCATGTTCCACCCCCAGTTTGGATTAGTTTTTCTCTTGCCTCTATTGTCCTAAGTAATGATAAGTCTTTTTTTTAATTGTAGTATTTCAGAATGATATGTCCTTCAAGTTTGCCAGCTTCAATTTCATCTCAATCCCATACAAAGGCATATTGTGTTAAGTGATTCTTAGAAGCCTCAGAAATGTGGGGCTGAAAAGGCCATCATATCTGACCTCTTTGTGGAGACAGGTGTAATACATCTTGCTCATCCCTGTTAGCTAGCTCTTTGTCTCACTTCTTAAGAGCCTCCTGTGAAGGTGATCTTCACAAGTAGGTAGGTGGTTCCTGGGCTGTATCAGTATGTTACTGAAAAGACTGATTAGTTGGTTAGTTTTGGGTCTATTTAAAGACTAAATCAAAAAATTATAACAACGTTGTTGCTACATCAGTAGGATGGACTGGCATCTGGTGCAGAAATTTCTCCTTCCTTTAAAATTATGAAAATTGAATCAGTCAGTAGCTTTAATAATTGAATGTTTCCCCCTACCTGTGAGTACATTTCCCCCCTTTTTTAAGAACAGCAATAGTGATTCCAAATGTAATATATTATTTTTTTTGTCTGTAGGTGTTTATGAGTTGACACACAACAATAAGACAATATCACTGAAGACAATAAATGCAGTCCAGCAAATGACTTTGTACCCAGAATTGATTGCCAGTGTTTTGTATCAAGCATCTGGTAGCGAAGTATGTGTATTTCTCCTTCTTTTGGGGCTTTCATTATGGTTTTGTATGTATGAGTCTTTCTGTGCTGTATACAATCAAAACATGCCATTTTTGTTGAATGAATTTGGCTAAGCCTCTCACCAGGTCCAGTGTCTCCTTAATTCTGATCAGTCTCTGGCATAAGAGTTTGGGGATTTATATGCACTGAACTTTTCTATCTGTTACTTTTCTACAAACCACTTAGAAATGTGGAGAGTATCTGTGCTATCAATTAAAAACAGGAAAGTTAGCTCCTTTGGAGAATGAAGTCTGTTATAGTGGTACCTATCTCTGCCTATTCCTATATAGGTAGAAGCAGAAAAAACTTCTGGAGATAAATGATTTGTCTCTGCTCTGCTCTGGCTTTGTTCTGCTTACCCTGCATACCTGTGTCCTCTCTCATTAATGTTTCTTTTTTATTATCTATTTATTTTGGAACCTTTTTTCCCCACATCTTTGCTTCTCCAAGTTCCTCCCATACATAATTTCTTCCAATAATCCTGTGAACTTTATATCTCGCTGCATTATAGATTTATTAAATCTGACACATACAATGTTCATGCTAAAGCAAATACAGAAATGATGGCACTAGCAAGAAGAGTCCTGAAGTGCTTTTAATTCACACTGCTTTGTTCTCCCTCAGCCCAAAATAAAAGCATGCTCAGTACTTTTCTAGAATAGGAGCCATCTCTTACCTGTTTGTAAAGCACCTAGCACACTGATAGCAGTATGCAAATAGTAAATAGAAATCATTTCCAGCTTCAGCTCAGTTGCCACTATGTCTCTTCGTTTTTATTTGTAATTTCAGGAAGTTATTGAACCAGTGTATTTCTACATTGGTATAGTTTTTGGACTGCAGGGAATTTATGTGACTGCATTGTTTGTAACCAGTTGGGTTATGAGTGGGACTTGGCTGGCAGGAATGCTGACTGTAGCATGGTTCATTATTAACAGGTAAGAAAAACATCTTTATACAATTTAGTTTGTCAATAAGGCATTTTAAAATACTAGAGTGTATTGAAATGCTTTCTATTAAACTGTGTATTCTCATTGTGAGAGCAAGCTTTTGTGCTGGATAACAGACATCTCCCAGAGATGCACTGATTCTCATGATGCTTTTATTAATGGAAAAGTCTCCTATTGTCCGAACCAACCATGCTGCCAGTTGAACTGATTTTGTGTATGTTTGTGAATACAGGAGTATTCTCACACAATTCCATTTTGCAGAAACATTCCTCAGAAAGTTTTGGTTTTGTGCTGGTGAAGAATGAAAACAAATTCCTGAAGTTGCTGTGAAACAGAATTGCTCTCTGTGGTCAACTCTAAATATTGTGACTGTTGTTGCTTAGAAGGAAATGACCCAAGGACATTTTTCTTGTAAAGAGTCTTTGATATGTTTTTTTCTTTATCTACTTTTTGTAGTGGGTTTCTGTGCAAAGTGGAATCTTAGAATCTCTTGATCTCGAGAGTTTTGGTTTTATTTTAAAATATTTCACTTGCAAGCAAATGTCCCTTCTCTTATGAAACACTGCAGTAATAGGGAGCCTCATTTGGGCAATGAGAACTTGTGTTCAGGCTCCTGGTCTGTCACAAAGTACCTCTGGGGCTTTCTGTGAACTTGAGAGCACTTGAAAGAAAAGATCTATGGAGGAGCAACCTTTAAAGTTGAACTGTTGGGAAGCATTTAGTAGTGTGGAGTCATTATGACCGAATCTGTGATCAGTAGCTAAGAAAACTGTTCATCAAGCTAAGGTGAACAGTGGAAAGAAGGCAAAATGGTGAATAAATCTGTATTTTTTTAACAGGAAAGAAGATTAAACAGTATTAACAAAATGAAAGGTCTAGTAGTTAAAAAAGCTCCAAATACGCCTCTGTAAGAGGCTTCAGAGGTAAAAATGAAAGGTGACACTTTCAAATACCTAAATGATAAAGGAGCTTGAGGCTCCTTTTTAAAAGCATAGTAGACACAAAGAAGACTATGTACCTCTGAAACTGAGACCTTTGATCACCTTTGAAAGTGTGACTTGTGCTTCTAAGTCACTTTAGCACTGTTTAAAACTTTCTCTTACAGCTCTAATTGTGCAGATGCAGTCAAGTCATTCCATGAGAAGACCCTGCATGCTCCCCATCCATCTTTAATCTCTTGTTTTGCTGGGCAGAATTTTCCCTGTAGACAGAGTACCTGGTGGTGCTGCTACTATAAGGGAGCACTGCTTTGGATTCTAAGTATGTTGTGCTTGACCAACTAAATAATTTACTTAAAACCTGTTGTAAGAGATCTGAAAGGAATCCTTCTCTCTCAGCTAGGAGCTGATTTTCACTGTCATGTGAAAGCTGCTGTTTCAGTAGCGGTTCCATGCCTATGGACATAAGACCATTTAGCACTGCTCGTGGCCACAGGAGGCTCTGTTGTCACAGTGCAGGTTGGCAGGGACAGCACATGATGTGTCCAGCTCACACAGTGTTGTGGTGGGTCAGAAAAAGCTGGAGGCAGATGCTTTCTGGCTTCAGTCTTATAAATACCATGATTACATGAGGAGACCTGCTGAATAAATGAGTAGAGTTTGGACCTTCCATACTAATACTAAATTTGTGACCTGTGTCAGCAGTAGAATTGCGTCAGTATTACTTGACACGTAATACAGGAATAGTTTGCTTACAAGGCGACACTGATAACTGGAAGTGACATTTAGGCTTTCCTTGATATTTTTATTCCATAAATATTTTAATAATTTTGTTTGTACTTTATTCTAGGACAGATACAACACGAATTGATTACTCCATACCATCAAGGGAAAATTGGGCTTTGCCATATTTTGCATGTCAAGTAGCAGCTCTCACAGGCTATTTAAAAAAAACCCTAAATTGTTCTGCTGAGGTAAAGCAAAATTAATTTCTTAATAAAGAGTTGCTGTAGAACTGTGGTCTAGAGTAGTTACCTTTGTCACTATTGCCCTACTGGGCAGAAAACAGTAGATGTTTTGTTTGTTCTTTCCAAAGCAGCCGCTTGGATTTCACCTAGGCATGTGCAGTTTTTGCTAGTCAACTCTTGCCCTGCCCTGTTATGCCCCCATGAGGGATCAGAGAGAACAGTGCAGTGATGAGCTGTTTAAAATAAACTGATGCAGAGTTTTTCTCACTATGTAAACTATTTTGTTGCTCTTACTGTTGCTCAGAGAAGATGGTGGTAATTTCCTTTCCCTGTCTCTCTGTCAAAAATGTTTCTTCTGACTGGCTTGAAATATATTTGAATGTCTCAGTAGGTATTCAATATATTTGAATGTCTCATCTGAGAATGTTACATGTGTCTGCAGTCAGTATTTTAATTATTTCCTAAATTAATTAATTTCCATAGCTTCTATTTTAATGACCTCTCAGTTACTTAGTAACAGAGATGCATTATCCAGTAACAGAGATGCATTATGAAGTTAATGCTTTTTTTGTTTTTCTCTTTTTTTTCTCTAGAAGTTTTGTTACCTTTTGGTGAGTGCTTCAACATACACCTTCATGATGATGTGGGAATACAGTCATTATCTCCTGTTTGTCCAGGCTGTTTCTCTTTTTCTGCTAGACAGCTTTGCCCTGGCACAGACAGAAAAGGTATTAGAACTCTTCAACTTACTGGTAGTTGGGGACTTAAATACAGCCTCAGAGGTGCCTGCCATAAATACTGCTCAGGAGCCCCAAAGGGCATAGGCTGAGTGGTGCCTTGGTGTCTTGCAGCCTGGGACTAGCTGATGTGCATGTCATGTCCATCAGAAGAATACAGTGGCTTCAAACTGTCTGTCTTTTGTACTACTGTGTTTGGGGCAGCTTTCCTAACAAAAGGATCAGAAGCTAAACAAAGCTTCTGAGACCTGAAACTAATCCTTAGAGAGCAGAAAAAGTGATGAATGATAGTCATGCATCCTTCTTGGCCTAGCTGCCTCTTCTTTTCTTTCCTATTCACACTAGCGTGGGGCTGACCAAATCTGTTCTGTTGGCTCTGTACAGTTACAGGGCTTATTTTCACCCTGAGTGGCCCACCCTGTATTGATTTAGCCACTAAATAGTCTAGACAGATGCTGAAGGCTAATTGCTTTTTTCAGTACAAGAAAGTATTTGAATTTATTCTGTAAAATCATTATTAGAAATGTTGCAACAATAAGGGAATTTTACTCTGCCTGTTGCAATGGTGTATCTGCTACTTTGTACATGTGTGCCTTCTAGTTTTATTAGATGTAACTTCTGTTTCGAACTGCATGCAATTCTAACTCATCACCTCCTATGTCAGTTGGCTTTTTCCTGTTCCTCATCAGTGGGAAATGTTTGATCTATTTTAGTTCAAAGCAAACTCCTTAAAATATCATGGAGAAGATGGGTGTTTTGGTAAAAATAAAGAATCAAATGTGAGGGTTTGTAAGATCTGCTTATTAATTAGCAAATAATGAAGTATCAGTAACAGTCTGTGTATTCCTGAGAAAGGTTAAAGTAACAGTTTATTGTGAGGACAAGGGAAGTGCATGTTTACGGTAGTCAGCTCTCACACAAATTACGTGTTCATACTGTTGTTTTGTGGTTACTGCTTCATTCTGCATTGCAGTGAGGTGTTACAGAATGGGGAGACCTTGTAAAATACTACCACTTTGGGCATTTTTACAGAACTCTTGTGAAGTTAATTGTGCCCTAGTCACTGAGGCTGACCAGGATTATTTTGTTGTGAAATACTTTCCAGAGCCAAACAGTACCCTGATAGATTCATGAGTTGGAGGATGGAGATCCATTAATTCCCCAGTTAACAGAGGAATGAAGTGACCTATCTACTACTCTAAAAAGCAAGACATATATCTTCTGTGATTTTGGTTTACAGTGTTTCATTTTGTTTCTTCAACAGGTGCATGAAGTATACAAAATCTACTTGTTTTCTCTCTGCGTGGGGTACCTCTTGCAGTTCGAAAATTCAGCCTTACTAGTGTCACCATTACTGAGTCTTGTAGCAGCTTTAATGCTCTCTAAATGCCTTCAGGTAATTGGACTCTAACTCTGAGTGTAGCTTTTATTATTTAAACTGATTTAAACTTTTATTATTTAAATTCCAAATGATTGTGGCATTCTTAAAATATTTTTACAGATGAATGTGAAAAAAGGTACATTTATGTCAAGATTGCTGAAAATAATGTACATTTATTTGGTCCTCATGATAACAGTGACACTAAACTTCTTACTAAAGGTAAGATTCCTCTGGGAAAAAAAAAGGGATTTTAATTGTCAAGATCTAAATGAAAAGTTGCAGATGTATCTTGGGAAAATCTTTTTGAAGTGTTGCTTTTCTTACTGATATGAGAGGTCATAGCTTAATTCATAGCAAATTCGAGTACTAAAATGAGTCATTTTTTATCTTTATAAAAAGCCTTTATCTAGGAACTCCAGCAGCTGTTTTTGTTGGGGTTTTGGTCTTGTTGAGGTCACAACACAGTATAGAAATAACTCTTTAAATCACACTTCAGCTATTTCATAAATGTGCTTTTTGTTGTAACTTGGATGGTGTCTACAAACTGGTCTGAATATTACAATATTCTTGTGCTCAGACCAGACCTCGTAGCCAGGAGCAGGTATGTGTAGGTAGGTGTTAATTTTCTATTAAATTTCAACTAGAATATGAGAACAGAGACTTCTGCTTGGTGTCAGCTAGAGGTTGCGATTACACAATAGGATTTTAGCCTGGTCCTGTATTTTGGTAAGCAGCTCCCTCTTCCTGGCTTTAGTCTTTTACATAATTTATTGTACTTCTCCTCTGTCTCAGTTACCCTGATTGTGTTAGTTAACAGTGTCAGTTTAAAAGTAAAGAAGTGAGTGAACCCCCAAAAAGTCTGAAAGAATGCCCAGATATGATTGTTTTCTTGTGCCACCCAGACTGGCCAGCCTTGCTATGTCTCCAGGAAAATAAAGCCTAACCTTGAAAAATAGGGGTTAAATAAGATGGACACTACACAGAACCTTTCGCTGCTCAGACAATTTATATGAAGATTACAAATGCTCATAACTCTTGTGAGGCTGCAGTCCTATTGTTTAGTGGAGCCAAACACAATGTTCTTTGGCTAGCTTGGCTGTAAGTCAATGTCATGATCCTTTTTACACTGCTCAGTAGTCTTTTGACAACTTATTGACAGCTTTTCACTTGACCTTCTGTTGAGGTGCATAGATGAAATGGAGCCATACTTTCAAGGAAATCCGAAAGGTAGATTTAAGTGAAAATTCACAGTACTATACCAATACCTTAATTGGCACACCTAATCCAATTTGTTAGTTTTAACTAAATCTTGAATAGTTGTTTGTTCCCTGACATTTTGTAATCTGAATGAAGTGACTGCATGAAAGCTGCTTCCAGCACTTGGTAAGATTTTGTCTCTGCTAAATTAATTTTCAGATGTTTGTTCCTCATAGAGAAAATGAGCATTTGCTGAAGTTCATTGAAGTAAAACTTGGCTTAAACACAACTAAGTAAGTTTTTAAACTCTTTATAACTTCTGAGATATCCAAACTTCTGAAACTGCTCTGAGAAGTGTAAAATTTCAGTGGCTTCTGAGAATTTTGTAGGGGAGTTAAGGAACCAGTTTCTGTTTGTCACTTAGTTTTAAGATTGAATCAACAAAAAATGCATATACCAAATTTACTTAGGATTTTGAGGTTGCAAAAGCACACCAATATTTTTCATGCCTTGGGGTGAAAGTATTTCATAAATTTTTGCTTTTGTTTGATGCTGAAGAGCAAAACTTTTTTGTAACCTGCCTATTGTTCCTAATAAGACTTGAAAGAAAAGATAACAGGGTAAAGATGGTGGTAGTAACTTTTTATAGCCTGGAAAAGGAAGGGCTCTGAAAAGTTGTGAACTATCAAGCTATCTTAAGACAGGGTTTGGTTGTGAGGGTTTAGTTTTAGTTTTGTAAGAGCAACACCTCCAAACCCCTCCCTCCATATGTTTCAGAAGAAATTAGGACAAGGGGCAACTTAGAGGGAATTGTTGTATTCTAAGAAAAACTGTTTGCAACTCATCTGTAAGAGTTGAACGTTGGTCTACAAGAGATGTCATGGCTGCAGATTTTTTGGGAACCTTCAAATGGAGTATTGGTAAGGACTGAGACACCTCCTGGACCCAAGCCAAGACCTGCAATTCTGTGCAGGAACTGGGACTCTCTTCTGGGAGCTGCATCTCTCTTACTAAACTCCTTCACAGCCTTTCAGGGGAAGAAGTGGAAAATGGCATCACAGACAATTGGAATTGGGGAATTTTTGGAAGACAACATGTAATGTCGTTGACTAACATACATTGTTTAACACACAAATATGCATGTTCTTAAGTGTTTTTCAAGAAAAGAAAGGACTGCTTCTGGTCAGGATTTCAGTTTATTCAGCTACCAGGTATTATGGATTTTACTGTTTTCCCCCCAGGGACTTGCTACATGTTACTTTCCAGGCTGTCAAACTCTCAATGAAGCCAGTGATTGAGGCAAACTGCATGCAGCTACGCCTAGAAAATTGTTTAACTGTGGGTTTGAATTATGGTTTGTGGCACAAGAGCTCAAGATCTGTCTTTTAAGGCGAGTTTGGACATGCCCAGCTGTTGATCTTTAAACTGGTTGTCCTGGGTTCAGCAGTAGCAGTCATGTTCTGTCTAATTGAAAGTGGTTCAGTTCTCTAGTCTTCTAGTCTTCCTTTAAGGGAAAAGACAAAGAAAAGAGGGAGAAAAGCAAAGCAAAGTAAGACAAGAATGCATTCACAGCATGACATGCTGCAGCAGTTTCCGATGAGAATAAACACTGATAGTGTTTCTTGGCAGAGTATATAATCTTTCTGCTCATTAATTGGAAAAGAAGAATGATCGAGTGGGTTCAGCTGCAGAACTAGAATTTCAGCATTAAGGGTTCTGTTCTTGGCAGTGCCTTGGGTTTGTTTGTGATCTTAGGTGACCACTTTCCCTTCATCTCCCTGTTTGGAATGAGGACAAGCATACCTTCTTGCAGCAATATCTCTAAAATCTTAATCCACTGTGACAACAGAGTGCTTTGTGGTCTCCGTAGTGGAGTTACTTGGGAGGCTGTGTTTTTGTGATATAAAAGAGTTGTTAGTCTGATCTCTTCAGGTCACAGATTCTTTTTTTGGAAGATGAGCTTTTGTCAGTGTCATGGTTTAAGTTACTCTGAAGAGTACTTGCAAAGCAGTTTCGATTTATAAGAAGATAACTTCAGAGACAAATTTCAGATAGTTTCCTATGACATGAGTAGGTTGAACTGTGAATGGTTTTGTGCTGGGATTATTTTTCTAATCTGTGGGGTATTGCTATTGGTTTTAATGGGATGTTTTTGTCTTACTAGGAATTTTACAATGAATTGGCTCCTTTGTCAAGAATCTCTTCAGGCACCTTCCCAAGACTTTTTTTTGCGACTAACGCAGTCATCACTGTTGCCTTTCTATATTTTAGTATTAATTATCTGCCTTTTTTCTGTAACTCAGGTCATTTTTAGGAGAATTTGGTAAGTAACTTATTTATACTGAAAAATATTAAGTTAAAAATAAGAGGTTCACGGGGTGAATTGTCATCATATTTGTGGCTACAAAGTTTGTTGCCCCCATCGAACTTGACAGGGTGTAAGCACCAGGAAAAAGACTCACGAGAGGCTTCTTAAGAAAGTCCTTTAGTGAGGAGCTTCTTGAGCAACCCTGCAGTCAGGACAGGGAATTGTCGTTGGTTTGTTTCCCTGCAGGTGCAGTATCTGCAGAGCTGTTACTAATGTTCAGTGGCATGTTTACGTCTCTTCCAGTCCAAGGGAGAAAGATATTTTGTCTGTTTCCACTTCCAACAGTAAAGTTATCTGATTGTTGTAAAGAATTTGTTTCTCTGTTTGTTTTTTTGGGGGTTTATTTGGGTTTTTTTAAAGTTAACACACTATGAAGGATGACGAGTGGAGTTGTGAGGAATTCAGATTACTAATGCTTCACCTTTTTTTAAATTCTTGTTTACTGTGATAAGGTCCATCAGCCTTTGTTGCTTAGAACAGAGCTGAAGTAAAACTGAGTCAATTATTTTTAGCTTCACAGTGATTCAGAGTTCCCTTGAGAAAAGGTGTAGTGGAGCTTTCTGTTTACAAACTAAGAATAGCAACGCTATATCCTAGTGTAACTTGTCTTGGAAACTCAATAGCTAGTGAATTATCTCTTCCTGGCAGAAGATGAACAGTGTAACTGCTCAAGTATTCGGGCAAATTTCTCACTTGCCTGCAGCAAAAGTCAATAGATTTTCTTAAGGATCAAGATTTCTAATAGATAAAGATTGTACTGCTATAAATGAAAATGTTTGTCCGGTTGGATGTGTGATACGTATTCATAACAATGGAACAAACTTCTGATTTTTCGCTAGTAGTCAAAATAGCTGTTTACCATCTTGTACTGAGCAGTGACTCCAGTATGTCCAACAGCTTTTTGAAAAAAGGCTTAAAATAAACCTTTTCCCCTCTTATTTCCATTTGTTGTGAGGAAGTTCATTATAACATTGTAGCCTGAAATCACATCAGGGTAGAATAAAATGTTATTTGTTGTGTGCCTTGCTACCTTCTTTGTAGAAGAGTATTTGTAAAATTTTGGTTACTTTTTTATTTATGATATATAACTATAACTTATTATTATGTGAGTAAAAGCAGGTTTTCTTATCTTACTTTGTCATAAAGTGGTATACGCATTCCCTACACATCATACAGATTCCATAATTCTTCACCAAGATAATGATATGAAGAAACTTAGAACACATGTACAGCATGCTTGATCTAAATGTTTGTGGAGTGTGCATGCTCTTAAATTAGACTCTTGGTGCTAAATTGCCTTAAAATAGTATTTATGGTCATGGACAGTGATCCTATTGTATTAATTCACAGCTGTTGCTCCAGAGAAGTTATAGTTTAAAACAAGGGACAGAGGGTACTGATAGATCACTGATGAAATACAAGAACCAAACAAGCAGTGCAACAATATTGTATGATACAACATAGAATGATCTCAATGTACTGCTGACTTGAGGGTCATTAAAGTATTTTTATTGGCACCTCTGCCTGAGATAATGTCTGAATTAAGTGATGTTTCATTTTCTCCAACTGCAGTGGTGAACCACTGAAAGAGACAGTTAAACTTGAGGATGGTCGAATTGGAGAGAGGCCAGAAATAGTTTATCATGTAATTCACACAGTTTTACTTGGTTGTCTAGCGATGTGTTTGGAAGGGTAAGTCTCATTTTGATGTATCTCTTTTGAAAGCAACAGAGTTTCTAACTGGACATGATTCACCATTCGCGCCTTTGAAATTCACTCCTTTTCAGAAACGTATTTGGCATATTGTGGTACTAAATGTTAGTTAGTAGGGGAGAGAGCAAAGATCATTTTGACTATAAATGGGATACAGGTACATGGTGAATTGTGTTTGGTCTCTACCTTGTTTTCCAAGCTTTAATGCCACCAAAATCTGAGGCATTAACTAAAGCAAATCTTAATCACTTTCTTTATAGTATTTAAATAAAGAACTGTGCTCTGTAATTCTTTTGATAAGGTATTCTAGCAAGGTGTTGTGTAGTGTTTTGATGAACAGTGTATTTTCTGGAATATTGGGACATGAAAGATTTCTTATCCATCTTCTTGAGTCTATGCTAGTGTGAAGTATGCCCTTGCTTAACATGTTAAAGCAGTAGCAAAAGAACGTATTGTGTTACTCCTTAAAGCTACAGAAGCTAATATTTGGCAAACATAATTGTTCTCATCTTGGCTCTCAGCTAAATCAGCTTGAAGGCGGTGGACTTGTATTTGTATTATGCTCATTGTGCTAAAATGTGAATATTCACAAATTCTTTAAGTGAGCAGACTGTTGTGTCACCATGTAGTTGTTTTAACTTTTCTGGTCTACTGTTAAGAGTCAGACAATAACAGCAAATTGTAAATTGTTTATGAAATATTTTCCTTTCCTTTCTTCAGGAAATCCCTTGTAGGACAATTTCTGTACAGCTTTGTTGAATAGCTGTTTTTTATCCTTGCTTGGCTGGAAAATTGCAACAGCCAAGTGGCTTTACTAGTGTCTCTGGTTTTCTTTCATTCTCCCCTGAACTCTGTGACTGATTTCATCATCTTTTACCTTGGCTCTTGCTCCTACATCTTACAGCAGATGATCAGGTTCTTGCTTTTCTGCTAGAGATTTCCTTGGTTTACCCTTCAGTGCCATCATATTTGATCTCTGGTTGCTTGAACATCCAGACTGTGTTTGAAGTGAAAAAAACCTGAATGTTTGAATAAGTAACTTGAATACAGAGACAAGTGCAGAGTCCCAGCTAAGTTGTTGCAGTGTTTTTCAGAATGAAATATTTATGGACGCCATATGTTTGCATGCTTGCTGCATTTGGTGTGTGCTCTCCTGAACTTTGGATGACACTTTTCAAGTGGCTTCGACTGAAAGCTGTGCACCCAGTATTGCTGGTGAGTTGCTGTTCCCAGTGTTTTGGGAATTACAGCTAGTGAGCCTATAACTTTTCCAACCACAATTACCTAAGACCTATAGAAGAGCCTAGCAAAAGAGCATGTAGTTCTGTGAGTAGTAGATCTCATATAGTCTGCTTTGTCTTCTGTTCTTAATATCACACTTCACATGTTCTCTGGTACCTGGTGATAAAGTTCTGTTCGCACTGCAGCTTTTCCTCCTAAGAAGCAAGGCTGTCTTCATATCTTTTTCACTTATCTGTTTAATTTCTTTTAACAAATGTTTGATGCCTCAAGTTCTCCATCATGTTTAGTTGAGATTGGCCAAGAATGTCAATTACTTCCTAAGTTACTTTTTAGGAGTAGTGTGGGAGAAAAAGTACAGGCATGCAGGCAAGCATTTTTTCACTAGGATACGAAGCAAAAAATGTGGTAGTTAGGTGTATTTAATTGATGAGAGTAAAGCTGCTTCATAAGAACTGGTAAATGGAATTACTTTGCATAGATTTGTTTACGTGTAGCCATTATAGAGGAGTTTTGCAGCTGAAGATGAGCTTGTGCTACAGTGCCAACAGCTCCCCTACTGAACCCATGACACAATCCTAGCTTCATTCTTAATATGTCAGCAGTTGCTTTGTGTAATTTTTAGGAGCTTTGTGCATTTGTTTTATTAATAAAACAAGGATATTACCTTAATTTAAAGAGGCTTATAAGAATAAATACTGAAACAGAGATTCACTGTATCACGTGTGAAAATGCCATACACTGTTATATCAGAAACATTTACAGTGTGCTTCCAATAAAGAAGAAGCAATATTATGTACATGGTAAACACACTCCTCTATACACCTTGTGCTTTCTGCTATATAGACCTGCTTTTTTACTGTAGTAGGTATGTTGATAGCTTATTACCAAGAGAATGCCTTGTCTGCATTCTGTATTGAATGTTTCCTGTACCATGCAAGTTATTTTCTCCTTTTTGCAAAGCTGAAGAATGGGTTTCTGGGCTTTGCATATAAATATTGCTAATGCGAACAAAAGCGTCAACAAGATCAGAGGTTTGAAATGCTTGTTTCGTACTTGTTTCCTTTCTCAGATTCTCTCACTGCATTAGTATGTTAGGTGTTTGCTTTCTTCTGTTCCCTACATCATGTGTGCATTGCACCATTGTTATTTGAGTAGTAATTGACCCTTCCCAGTATTGATGGGTCAAAGTTATTGTGGGTCAAATAAGTTCTTCCATGCTAAGTTACGGAAATTCTTGTGTGTGGGGAGTTTTTTGCCTGTTAGAAAACCACAGTTTCACCTGCTGTCACTCAAAGGTTTTGGCATAAATATGGCTTACTATATGAGCAGAATCAACAGATAGTCCACGGTTGGAGAACGATGCTTAATCCATTTCTTCTAACATGTATTTTCTAGGCTCTTATTCTGAGTATGGCAGTTCCCACAATAATTGGATTCAGCTTGTGGAAAGAGGTAAGAAAAGTACCTTTGTTTCTTTTTGTTTTGTATGTAGGCACACTATGAGTCAAAATGATGAGCAAATATAATGAAATATGCTTGGTGAAATGAAATATGTATATAAAAGCTGTCATCCACTGAAAGTATGTTTGCTTTTGGATTTGTTTTTTTTTTAAATAAAACTGTTTACATTTTTCAATATGACTTATTTGACAATTTAATTTGTTAATGATTGCTTACTGTAATTAAGTGTTTAAATTTAAATGAAGACTATTATATGCAGCTATTAGGCTTTGGATATATAAACTGACTCAACAAAGAAAATACTGCCAAATAAAAACTCAGGATATTGAAAACTCTGTTGCCTCAGTCTTGGTTTTAGTGAGAGGGAGTGAGGTTATATGGAAGTAAAATTATGGGAGGCCATATATGAATAACCTGTTTGGGAAGCTCCCATCAAATTATAATGGAGTTAAATCCTTCCTGCAGAGCACTGTGTAGGGGTGTGTGTATACTACATTACAGGGAAGAAAAGCTACAGATGTTTCCATGTTTAAAATAAATACTTAGTCCTCTATTGCAAGTCCCAAACACATGGGGGAGGGAAAGGGTATTTGGAAATTATTTTTTAAACTTCTGTAAGTGCAAAAAATATGGGAAATATCCCATAAAGTATAACTCTCTGCTGCATTGATGTAGCTTCAAAATAGTTTGGGTAACTTTATAGGAATTCAAATATGGAAGCCAGTCTTGGTCAGTATTGGTAACACATTTTGTAACGTCGATGTTGTTATAGAAACTTAGGTTGCAGTTTAATCTGACTCTTTAGACATTTCTGCCAGAGCAGTAGATATTCTCTTGAAAAAGAGCTACAATTGCTCAAAAGTGTTATGAAATCTATTATAATAGAGGAAACTAGTTGACCAAATGATTCTGAGTTAAGGCTGGGCAGTAAATGGATTGAGAGCAGTCCAAAGGAGAAGGACTAGCAGGGTTT
>JAOEHX010013018.1:0-20196 GCA_025448015.1 Bolborhynchus lineola
TACAATCCTTTCCTCTCCTTCTCACTGTCTACGATGAACACTCTTCAGCTTGGTGCACATAAGGCTCTGAGGGAAGCAATTTTTTTAAGTTTGGACCTATGCCCAGAGCAAGGATAAAGAAGTCAAGATGATATATTTTGGAAGAACTAGGAGGATTAGATTCTATCCTCATCCGTCTATTACTCATTTATTTGCTAATTCAAATTCAGTTATAAAATTCTAATGTTGATTTTCATGAATCACTCTGTAGCTCCCCTTCTTGCTGTTCTCTTCTTCTCTTGTTCAAGTCTCCCTACTCTACTGCAGGAGCAGTTCTTACCTCATTCCTTTGATGAACCTTTCATGTTTGTGGACTACTTTAATTCATAGTAGTACATCAAAAATGGGCACACTTTTAGCATTCAAATTCATGAGGAAATCTCACTTTTTTTGTCTATTTCACTCAGTCATCCCAGGAAGGCACTCATATTTATATTAGCTTTTATAATGTGTGACATGACTGTACCTATGCTTTCTACCACGGAGCCTGGAGATAGAAATTCTGAGGCATTGCTACTGGAAGCCAGTATCTAAATACTGTTGAGTAAGTTATATGAAAAAATCCTCCACGCTTTCTTCAGAGACTCTTTACCAGCCTTTAATAGTAAAAGGCTTTTTCAACCTGAAGTATGTTTAGAATTCTAGGGTTTTTCAAAATCTGATAAAACTTCCTTTCAGATCAACACCATTAGTTCAAGATTGTCCTTTCTAAACGTATTTTTTTGCATTCTTTTAGTCCTTCATTAGATGGCCAAGTGATCTGCAATGGCACTGTGATTAAACTGCGCTTAAAATTTGGAAATGTCTTTATCCATCATTTTCTCATCTGCTAATCTCACAATACGAGACACTGTAGCATCAGACTTTCATGTGAGCAGGTTGTTGCAGAAAGTGAATTTGCAACATATGATGAAGCATGTACCATGCAGTAGCAATGTCACAGATTTTTTGTCTCATGAAGAACATCTTTATGAACTCCAGGTCTCAGAGGTTCTAAGGCACCTGCGGGACATAATGAGAACTTGCAAGGACTAAAGGAGAGATTGCGCTTGATGAGTGATGCCAACAGTAAGAACAATAGTAAGTAGAATTACTGCTCACACAGCCTGAAATCTATGTGTTAGGTTTTATATTTTATCATAAGTCAACAGTTTACAGTGAGAATTGTTATGAGAAACATCCCTGGATTTGTGAGAAGGCAGCAGTCCAGCTGATCTAAAAAGGTTATCAGCAGAAAAAGAACTGGAAGAGGATGAAGATTTTGATGTTCAGATTTCCAAAGAAGGGGTGTAAAATAATGTTTAATAAAAATTCAGAGCAGAGTCCATTCTTTATACCTAGTGGATTCACACAAAAAAAATGGAAATGGTACAGGAAGCCTTTGCAGATAAAAAGAACCAGTATTACCAAATATCTATGAATCAGAGACAAGATATAAGTGTTCTAGTTCAGAAACCTCTACTTAAGCAACGCTGACAACCTTGAGCTTACAGCTGAAGAAATCAGAAGTGTAAAGGCCTTTGGGACCACTTCATGTCACTCTCATTGAAATTTCATGTATATCCATCTATGCTGACCTCTCATAATTCTTTATTGTTTCCAGCCCTCTCTTCAGTACACTCACTTTCAGCTATTTTGTATTATTTTAATACTCCAAGGCAGTCTCCTCTCTTTCGCTACTCAAAAATGTGTGTCTCCCTTGTTCACTACTTGGCAGTGAAGCATTACTTGGTACCCTTGTCCTCTTCTTGACTGGGTATAATATACAAATTTTAGTTGTGTTCAAATTTCACTTCCAGATAATCTTGGGCTTGCTTTACATGCAACACTATGCTCTTCTAAGAACGTCTGTAAGCCAGTTTTTATAAACATTGTTATTACCGTAATTGCCATTGCACTCTGGCAGGGACAAGGATTCTTGCAAGAATGTCATCTGATGGCTATTAGTCTTTAGTTAACATAGAATATATTATCTCTTTACCTAATGTATCTCATCGTATGAAAGGATGGATGTGTGCCATAATGGCTACGCACTCAATGCATGTGACATGAATGGCTGCATTGATAGCTGGAATGCTGCAATGTTATTCAGAAAAATATAATTGCTGGATTGGGAATGGAACTTTCCAATTGTCCTGGGTTCAGCTGTAGTAGTCATTTTTCTTCTTCTTAGTAGCTGGTGCAGTGCTGTGTTTTCTACTGTAGCCTGAGAACAATGCTGATAACACACCAATGCTTTTAGCTGTTGCCAAGTAATGCCTACAATTTAAACCACTGGTGTGTTGTCAGGTATCCTGAACCCAGAATGCCAATGTAACAAGCACATATTTTTGGTGTTGTATATTAATTGTCTTTCAAAATGGATGATTTTCTAAATATAAGTAACTGTATCTGGTGTATCTTCTTCAGGATGCTGAGGAGAGGGAGGCAGGTAAAAAGCAATCTCACATTCCTCGACTTCAGGAAAGCAGACTTTGGCCTCTTCAAAGATATGAGTCTTCTGACTCAAGAGAGTCCCATGCGATACATTTATGGAGTGAACAGAACCCCAAGGAAGTTGGTTAGTATTCAAGGATTACCTCCTCCAAATTCACAAGACAATCTAACAAGTAGGAAGTCAGGCAGGAATTCAAGGAGAGCTACATGGATGAACAAATTTACTTTGGCAAAACTCAAACACCAATAGGAAGCATACAGAGAGTGGAAGCAGGGACAGGTAACCTGGAAGAAACACAGAAACACTGTCTGAGCATGCAGGGATGAGGTTAGGAAACCCAAAGCCCAAAAGGAATTGAATCTGGTGAGGGGGGCATCAAAGGCAGAAAGGAGGGCTTCTACAAGCACATAGGTGATGAAGAAAAATTAGAGAAAATGTAGACCTGCTGCTGAATGAGACCGTCATTAAGTTCAGTAAGGAAAAGTGCAAAGTCCTACAATCTGAAAGGAGCGACCTCATGAACTGCAGAATGACCAGCTGGAAAGCAGCCTTGCAGAAAAGAATTGTGGACCTGGTGGACACCAAATTTACCATGAGCCAACAGTATACCCTTGTGGAAAAGAAGGTTCAGAGCATCCTGGGCTGCATTCAGAGTGTTGCCAGCAAGTTTAGAGAGGTAATCCTTCCCCTCTGTTTGGCACTGGCAAGATCATACCTGGGTCCAGCGCTGGGCTTGCCAGTACAAGAAAGACATGGACCTACTGGAAAGAGTCCAGTGAAGGGCCATGAAAATGACAAAGGGGCTGAAGCAGCCCTGGAATGAGAGAAGGCTGAGAGAGCTATGATGGTTTAACCTGGAGAATAAAAGATTTGGAGGTAAATGTATTGACGCATATAAACACCCGAAGTGAGGGTACAAAGCAGACAGAGTGAGGCACTTTCCAGTGGTGCCCAGTGACAGAGCCAGAGGCTACGGGCACAAACGGTAAACAGGAGGTTCCCTCTGAACATCAGGAAACACTTTTTTATAGTGAGTGGCTCCAAACACTGGCACTGGTTGCACAGAGAGGTTGTGAAGTCCTCATACATGGAGATATTCAAAAGCTGTCTGGACATAGTCTTGGACAACTGGTTCTAGGTAGCCCTGCTTAAGCAGGAGGGTTGGAGCAGATGACCTCCAGGAGTGACAGAATCACAGAATATTTGGGTTGGAAGAGACCTTAAAGATCATCTTAGTCCTATCCCCCCTGCCATGTGCAGGGACACCTTCCACTAGCTTAGGTTGCTCAAAGCCTCCTCCAACCTGGCCTTGAACACTGGCAAGGATGGGACACCTACAGGTTCTCTGGGCAATCTCTGCCAGTGTCTCACCACCCTCATTGTGAAGTATTTATTCCTTATATCCGATGCAAATCTACCCTCTTTTAGTTTAAAATCGTTGCCTCTGGGCCTATCACTACAAATAAAAAGTCTCTCTCTGTCTTTTGTGTAAGTTCCCTTTATACATTGAAAGGCCACAATACAGACTCCCCAGAGCCTTCTGTTCTCCAGGCTGAACAAGCCCAACTTTCTCAGCATTTCCCCACAGGAGAGCTGCTCCAGCCCTCTGACCTGAGGTCCCTTCCAATCCCAATCATTTGCTGAGTCCATGTTTTTTGTAGAAGCTCAAATTTTAGATCCTAGTGAATAAAATCTCAGTGTGATACTGATGTGTCAATGTTAAAATGAGGCGCTCAATTTAATTTATAGTGCTTCCTATCTTTTAGTAGGAACACTGATTACAAAAATCTTGTTATTTCTCCAAGTTTGAAAGTGATTTGAGAACTTCATGTTGGAAACCTGAGTTGGGTGGACAAATTAGAAAAGGTATTTTGGCATACTTTGTTACACTTACTACATTACATCCACTAGAAATTTGATGCATATTTCTATATGCATTTGGCATAGGGACACACTGGAACCACCACATTCAGCAAGGACACTTCTTGGTCTATGAATATGGAATATTTGTAACACAGTCTTACTTACGCAGCAGAATAAACTGCTCCCTTCCCTTGGGTTGTAACTTTATGCTTGAAGACGCAAGTTTTTTAAGTGCATACGATTTTTGCTGTCAGAACATGGTCAAGTTGATATTAATTATTCATTTGCTTTCTCCTACAAAATACTGCTTTCCAGCTACACAATTCTTGTCAAATATATGCACCACAACTTGTGCTATGACAAGCGTTCAACTTAATTGAACACTAAAAATAGCAGCAAATATGACTTCAGCGTGGTCATCTGACTGCCTGTCTCCAGGAAATGCTTTACCCACAAAGGCATGTTGTGCATTTGTGTTCCGAGTGCTCTAATTGCATACGTCACTTGAATCTGTTTGTTTCAGGTGCTGCTGTTACTATCTGTGTTCTTCTGAAAAAAAGCCAAGAAATCTAAAGATTGAGAAAGAATAAAATACAGGAAACACTAAATAGTGAGGAAATAGTGGGTTTCCTGCTGATGGCTTAATCAGACTTATGAGGTCTTTCTCTGCCAAAAATATATTTTACAAACGAATGTTTTTCTTTCAAACCAGAACAAAAGGGCAACCCTTCTACAGAAGTGAGCACTTCCTCATGTTCAGTTTCCTGATGGGCCTCCAGAATGGTGACAAGCACAGAGGGTAGGTAAGTTTTCAGGATGGAAGTCATATGTGTGCAAACCACTGACTCCAAATTTCTGAAACAGAAATAGGCTTCTCTGGAGGCATTTAGACAAGCTCTGCCTTTTAGCTTTCCAGTGTAAAACCACAAAGTTCTTTATGCTGAATTTACAGGATGAGAAAATTTAGCAAGCTTTAAAAAAATATCCCCACATGATTCTAACCAGAGAACTGGAAGATGAGTAACGTTTCCTTTTTTACTTCTTCGTTTAGCATTAAAACTAGTTCTTTTAGCCAAGAGATTTTGAGATGAGATGCTGGTTGAAAGACAATCAATGATTAGAGACAGGGCAAAAGATTAGGCTAAACAAGTCTGAATGCATATGTTTAAATGGAGGTTCCCAAAATCTCCACTCTGTCTGAAGCATTCCAAGGGCACAGAAAAAATTTCTCTTGACCATCTTCCATGCCTTTGACTTTGATTTTAGGTCCAGGACATGAACACGTACTTTAAACAACACTGAAAACCTCAGAAAACTTAAATATTTTGCTCAAAGCACCAAATATGCAGCTGTATTTACTGTTGCATATTCAATAAATCATTGTGCTTCTCTCCTTACTTCCTTCTTCTCTCAGCAGTCTTTAGCAGAGGTGATTTAGTAGTATTTTTTATCTATCTATCATGTAGCTGTGCAACTTGAAAATGGCAGTATAGTTTGCAAGGCCTGCTGTTAAAGACAGCACCTTCTTTTTTCACATGAAATCAGAGATGCATATCTTTCCTTAGCTAATTATGAGTATCTGGATCCTGCTGCAAGAATATTTTTCCCCACTTTGATTTGTTTAAGGTTTTATGATGTAGACGATTTATTAACTGTCTGACACCAGGGTAAAGAGCATGACAATGCAGAGAAGAAAACTCATTAAAAAGCAAAGCTGTGATACTCCATTCAAGGTTGCATCTCTGAGCTTTGTCAAGAAATGAGCTAGTTCTGCAGCTATAAATCAATATGAAGCAAATGAAAGCAATAGAAGAAAACTAAGTGAGCAGAACTATTTGTCTTTAAAACACATAGGCACTATGAAGAAAAAGATTCATGGGCTTGGTAGATCTACTGAGACAAATAATCATGTTTGGAACAGTAAAGAATTTATTTGCCAAGAAGCACTGAGAGTGGCTTGTGAGATGATCGCTTGTTTTGTAACAACATGCCATAGGTACAAGGCTTATGTTCTGATTTGAACCGAGTTTGCATTGAATTGAAAAGGTTAATTATATACTCAATTTTTTTATCACTGTAAAAATATAATCTCAAGAATACAGAACTGGCTGTGCTAATAAGAACTTACAGCAACAACAGAGAATTAATTACTAATCTAGCAGTAGCTATCCAAAAAACACTTTTGCTCTTTGTCTTTTTCAGTGTGCAACAAAACCCAAAGATTTGCCTATGAGCATTGTATAACTTGAAATGAGTCAGTTCATTCAATTAAAGGATTGTATGCTGCTTTTTGAATTTTGTCAGCTTTAAATGCTTCCTGCAGCCAAATGACAGCAGGGATAACTTTGCTTTCAAGATAAATTGTTATTGAAGTTGTGGTAATTCCACAGGACCAGATTTCATAGGTAGCTGTGCAGAATGCAATGGTTTGCTCTGCATGTATTACCCCTCCCATCATTCATGTTTTACCTTCATCCGCTGTAGACTGGTCAGTATCTCCATGGCTGCTTAGGCCCTGCGCTTAGATTTAGAAAATACAGCAATTCCAGACTACGAGATAGCTGTGTGGCACGACACACTGCTGTCCCTACTTCTGTAAATTTTTGTCATATCCATAATTAAGATAATGCCCAAAGGAGAGGTAAATGCCCCCCCCCATCTTTTGCAGTGTTCAAGGCCAGGTTAGGCAGAGCCTTGGTCTAGTGGGAGGTGTCCCTGCCCATGGCAAGGGGTTTGGAACTAGATGATCTTTAAGGTCCTTTCCAACCCAAACCATTCTAGGATTCTATGATTGCTAAGCACTCATTTAGTAAGGGAGGCAGCACACTTATTGGCTATTACCACTGCAAACTTCTGATGCATGGCTTTATGTCTGAAATAAACACAATTAGAGACTTGCCTAAATATCTTCACTTTCCAACAGTTCAATTTTCATTTAATGTCTCAAATTAGTACAAAATACACACAGGAAGAGAAGTTCTAACTATAAACTTGACCGCTTCTGAGAGATTTCAAAGACCTCTGTTGTTTGCTAGTGACATGGAGGAGCAATACTCTCTCTGAGGAAGTCTTCTCTTTGAATAACCTCTTAAACAGCAGTGAAGTGGCAGGAGGCTTTGCATCATTAAAGGCACTTTATTTGACAGTTGTTGAGTCACTTTGTGCAGTGACTTACTAGAAAGACACACTGTAGAAAAGGTCAGTAGCAGCAATATTTATTCCAGTTGTGAAATTCTGCAACAGAACGGAAAATGGATTTGAGAAATCAATGAACTGCATCATGTGTGACATGGATTATTTTCAAGGTAGATGTCTTAGGGGGATGCAGCTGCAACAATACACTAGTAGTTGGACTGGCATTCCTAGGCATTGAAAATTGCTGACTTCCCTCAATGAAGATGTGTTGTGTATTTGCCTTCAGTTTTTTGAGTTCATAAGGGATGCAATTCCATTTCAGAAGTTTTTTCTCTAGCCAGGAGGACTAGAAATATTTTTGTCATTTAAGGGAAGCTCTGATTTGGTTGAACTTTCACTTATCAGCAGGTGGAGAGTGAATTTAAATAAAATATTTGGAAATCTATCGTAAATTGGGAGCTCACAGTTGTGAATACCCAATGGATAGATTTTGAAAACATGACATGTCACTCTTATGAGCAGTCAGTGATTCCTGTTTCTGTGAGAGAGGTATGAATCTTTACAATAGAGTTCCAGAATCGTATACTTAATTTTGTTTCATAAACAAAGGAATTTATGAGAAGTGTTTGCATAAGAATGCAAGAGCTGAAAGAAGAAAGAGGAAATCAAGTTATTTTTAACTAAAGCCCAAGGCCTCTGACAGAGCTAAGACTCAGGATAATGTTTTGCCTCTCGCAAATCCTGGGCCAGAACTTGCCCTCACTGTTGTGAATGTATCCCGGGACAGGGCTCTCTACAGAGCTCTGCACCCTAGTGTCTGTTTGAGTAGCTCATTTGCTTGACCATCACAGGATCCACCACTTTCTCACAGATGTAAAATTTGTATTCACCACACTGTGCAGTGTCTATGTTTGCACCTTGAAGCCACACACAATGTAGAGAAGGACTTGAGCTGGCTCGTTGGATCTGAAACCTGTGAAAAAAGTAGCAGAGATATTCATCATCCCATGGAAAAGTCACAGGCTGATACAATAATTCCTGAATGCTGCTACCCATTTGACCCATAAGTTCTCTGCTGGGGGCTTGCCTAGGTTGATGAGTGAATGATGATGGGAAACCTGTCTGCAGACAAGCAGGCAGGGTGACAGGCCATTACTGGGTGGAACTTAAAGGTTGCTGCTTCTGACTCAGAACAAATATGCCTGGACATGGTCTGCTCCTATCTGTGTAGGGACTTACAAATCAGAGGAGAAAACTGATCCATCCTCCCATAGCCAGAGCCCCTTGGCTCTGTTGCGAGACAGCCCAATCCAAAAAATGGAAGAACTGCGAGACAGTGCTGATCGCATTATGAAGTCCTGTGGGGAAATAAATGCAAAGCCTGTGAATCACATCCCTGCTTCAGTTGCAATAGCTTATGATTTGGAAAAGCCGAGAGGCAAATGAAAGTGAGCTGCTCACACCTGTTTCCCAAGTGAATCTGGGCAGTGCCTCCTACTTTTGTCAGTGCTGTTTTGGACATAAGGAAAATGAATCACCTGAAAGCTTTCCTAGCTCTCAGCTAAAACCACAGTTGAGATGAGATACCCAAAGCCAGAACATTAGCTGAGTAATGGGTATAGAATAACAACTTCCTTTCAACAGTCTGGTTGCATAAGCCAGGCAGGAAAAGGCCTTTGAATCATTTGCTATCCTTTTACACAAGAAATTCAAAATACAGACAATAAAACCATGGAGTTCAAGACATAATCATAGAATCATAAAATAGTTTGGTGTGGAAAAGTACCTTAATATCATCTAATTCCAACCCAGATGCCTCACACTAGACCATGTCGCCCAAGACTCTGTCCAACTTGGCCTGGAACACTGTCAGGGATGGAGCATTCATCACTTCTTTGGGCAACCTGTGTCAGCGCCTCACCAGCCTCACAGCAAAAAACTTCTTCCTGATGTCTAACCTGAACTTTCCCTGTTGAATTTGGAACCCACAACCCCTTGTCTTATTGCTGCAGAGTCTGATGAAGAGACACATTGCCATTAAGGGTCTGGGTAGAACTTCCTTTGCACTCAAGAGCTCTTCTGGTTGTGCTTTATCTGTTTCTTCATCTACAATGTAAGAGTCATAAAAAGATATAGATCCTCGTCTGCTCATATGGGAGAAGACGCCAGGGAGCAGGCCAAGCTGGTGAACTTTCTAGTTGAGGACAGCAAGAAGCTGGAGGCCAAGCTTCTGATGTTTGCTAAATAGTTTACCCTAGCAAGACAAGAGTTGCCAACCAGTACAACTAGCTCAGTTATATTTGCCCTGAGATGGGATAGGATCTAGATATAGACTCAAGTTGGGTCTCCTAAGAAGTCAATAGAAAGGCACCAGGGAGGGTGCAGCCACAGTACAAGTAGGGGGAATCCAAAGGGGCATAATCAGTTTTTGCTCCTGGTCCAGCACGCACATGCCATAGCATACTGCACCAGTGGAAGGATGGAATGGCTGCCTAGGCCACAGTAAAATGAAGAGTGTATAGTTAGAGAGAGGGAAAAAAAAATATATATATCTCTTTACCAGCTTTTCCTTACTCTCTATCTTAAGAAGTCTGGACTCCAGAGCTGAGCATTTTGCCTTGCTTTCTTGCCAGGTTTTCCATTCTTCTGAAAAGAAGTAGCAGTTCTCCCCATGCTGTAGCCAGTTCTCAGGGCAAGGAATACATTTATGTCCTTAAAAACAACAGAGTACCTGATAAGGTTTGTCAGCGACATCAATCTCTAGTGGTCTAGTAGATCCCTGCAGGATCACTAGAGTGGTGCAGAGCCTCCCTATCACAGGTGAGCAGCAATTCCTCCTTCATTCTGCAGAAAAATTCACTTCTTAATCAGAGACTTAATAAATCCAGTTACCAGAAGACCAGAAAAACATTTCTAAATGAAAATCAGAAAAACAAGTAATAAAGATTTTTTGAATCTGACCAGTAAACCTGGAGGTACTGGTAAAATACAAGTAGAGGAAATCTTGGAGGGTTGAGCCACGTGCACAGAGACATGGATCTAGGTGGATGCAAAAAAAACCTAGACTTTCAGTCATACATGATGCATCTCTGTTCATGTGAACATACTTTTAACTTCTTGTTAACATAGAATCAGAGAATCATATAATGGTTAGGGTTGGAAAGGACCTTAACAGCTCTTCCCTGCTATGTGCTTTACAATTCAATTTATTCTTTAACTTTTCTTATAGCATTTCATGCTTGCTGTGGATTCAGTGTGCAGATCTCAGATAGTGATGGCCAGCCAAAGTGAAAGATGAGCCCTCTGTTGTTAAAAAAAATACCTTTCCGACAGCTGCACTTTGATTCTATTCTTCCATATTATTCTGTTAGCTGCCCGTTGGAACTCTGAGTAGTACTGAAGCCAGAAGAAACTCAAAATGTTGGATTTTTCATTCACTCCTGCACTATTTGGGGAACTCTCCTTCTAGCTGGAAGCTGAAATAATTGCAAGCAGCAAGAAGACCTCCAAAGAAGGCCAGCCAAAGTATTCTGAAGACCTCTGGGAACTGGGTCTCAACCATAGGATGAGTCATGTTCACGGCTCTCCAGTTCACAGGACCATTTTTTACTGTAATAAACCAGTGCCAGCTGGGAATTTCAGGACTTGATGCTGGATGGCAATAGGTAACACAGGACAGTGCACTTGACTCTTACAAGTAGCTTATGGTTTGTGCTAAATTGAAATACAGACATCTACACAGATAATAACCTTGCCACTCTCTCATAAGAGGATAATTTATTATGACCCTTTTCCCTCTGCAGTATGATAATCCAGCATATTCAGCTAATACACCATTAAAGTTTCACACTATTATTTTGCACAAGAAAAAAGAAAAAAAATACCTTCAGCATAAAGTCTGTAAACTGCTAAAGCCAGTGATTACAATTACATTTGGTAGACAGCAGCAGTATTTACACTACTGCATAACAGAATGAAGTGGTCTTCAGGAATCAAAGCTTTCCAAACAATTAAAGCCAGTAGGAATTTTCCATCAAAATATTTTACTATAATTTCCGGAAACCAACAGTGAAAGAAGGAGTCATCAATTAATTAATTTCTATTAGAAATATTTTTGGGGTTTTTGTTATTGCTGTTTTTAAAATGTCATAATTGTGGTAATTTCTGAATTAAAATATTTGGTTTAGGGTATAAACCAGCTCCATTATAAAAGTTCGATAAACATACTTCAAAAAGACTGATGCTTAAAAATTATCAAAACAGAAATGCAGCTTGAAGTTTGCTTTTAAATGAAACCATTCAGGGCTATGTTGGAGATTTTGATTTCTCCTTCCAATATGGTTGACGGGGGGGGAAAATAAAATAAATCAATCTGTGGCAACCATAAAGCAATGCAACCATCATCTTCCTAGCACTGTGTACCTCTGAGGGTGGCAAGTTGCTTTACAGTCTCTGTCAAGTTCAAGTTCTCAGCCTGGAGGTGCTCTAGCTGCTGGTTGAGGCTTTCCATAATTGTCTTTTGCAGGGTGAAGTTTTCATCCCTTTCATGCATAAGGTGGCAGACCAGGATGACTTGAATTGCAGCAAAAAAAAGGAGGAAAATGTTCCATTAATATTAAAGCTAAACTGCCCAGTGCAGCCTGAATATGCTTACCAAAGACACATGTACCTCCCCATAACTGAATATACCTGACCTACTTACAGTTTGTGCACACCCATAAGCATGACATAATACATCCCAATTTCAAAGACTGGGAGATCTCTCGAGTGGGTAAACTCTTTCAGCAAGGGCCATTTTTTTTTTCACCATTAATTTCCTCGGCTAATCCTTTTCCTTAACTGATTTCCTAGGCTTTTAGTTGCTCATATTGAACTTTGAACACCCCTTCTGTGACCATACTTACACTTGGCAGCCAAGACTCCTGCAGCTGCCACTGAAGTTAGGCAGAAGACCCCAAGCACCACTGTAGACAGTCGCCAACAGGAAGATGGGCTGAGGGAATCTGAGGCAGACAAAAAGAAGCAAAGGCAGCAAGAACAGGAACCTCTCATCTTTGTATCTGCAGATCCTACATTGCACAAGACAACACAAACAGTAGTCTGCCCAGTGAATTCCTGAGTTTCAGACTGGTGTGTGGTATTACACTGTGAAAACTGTCCCCTTGTTAGGCCATGCCCAGTCCTCCAGCTCCTTAGCAGTTGGGGGTTAGAAAGGGAGTAAGTCATGGAGACTAAGCTTAGCTAGGAGCTTTCTAGAGAAAATGAATTGGACAAATAAAGCTGAACAGCACAGAATTTCAGATGCGGGGAAAGAACAGCAAGGAAGTATTTGAGCTTACAACACGGCTGAAATTTTCAGACGTAGCCAGGTATCAGGGTATTTTTACTTTTGAGTGCCTAAGCTGCCAAGAAGGAATGAATTAACTGTTTCAGAAAATAACCTCAGAAACAGTCACCAGTGAAAGCACTGTAAAATAACCTGAAGACGCGAACAAGACACAGCTGCGCAGAAACAGTCTCACACCTGGAAATGCACACACCCATTCTTGCTATATGGGCTTCTGCAAGCACCCATGTGAATTTACACTGTCCCAAAAATCAGAGGAAAGGACTGCTTCCAATTTAGGACTTCTGTGTTCTTTTACTAGAGCCCAGTCTGAAATGTCAGTAGGAATACTAATATCATGTTGAAGTCAGGAGGAGAAATACTGGCATATCAACCTGTGGTATTTCTGCATTTTATTCCCGGTGTTCTCTAAACCTTTAACCAAAGAAAGAACCCTATTAGATTACTGGGCATTCAGGTTCAGCTTCCAAGGATGAAACTCAAGGACGCCTTAAAAAGTGAGAATGAGATAATCACTGGCTAGTCAGTAAGGGGGAATTTCCTTCAGAAAGAGCTTTTTAATCAACTAGATTATTGTAAAATCTATCAAATTCATCACCAGACATTTAGTCAGGCTGGAACATAAGATTCTCATTGCTTTGCCACTACCTTCCATACTGAGCAATCCTAAAGCACTAATGCAAGCAGAGAGAATATAGATTTGCAGTCAGTCACATTCCTTTCTTCCTCTGTGATGCTATGTAGCATAACATTTATGTTTTTACAGTACAAAAAGGTATTTGTCCATCTATTCCTTTCCTTGAGAGAAAACATCTTTTTTCTCTAGCAGTTACTTCGTTCAGTTTGTTAGATTTAAATGAGTAAAGCTGAAAGACTTGCAAATTCCCCTTGGCAGATACTTCATTAAATTCCAGGAGCTGACACTTAATGTCCAACTGGAACATGTTTATTTTTACTTAACTATATCCCACAACCTTATTTATATTTCTCCTCTCAAACTGAAACAGTTTTTCCATGTTCTCCACCCTTCTGTTCTTTTTAATCTCCTGCCTTCTTTCTTTTCTCCCTCCAATTTCTTAAAAGATTGGCGTACAAAGGGCTCCCAGAAGCCAGATTCTTCCTGGTAGGTGACATCCTCCTCTGAGCACCACATCAGAAATGTTCTCCAAGGTGAGAATTTGCCTTGGAGAGAACTCCCCCTCCAACACCACCATTACCTTTTGCTGTGGCCATCTGGAGCTCATGATCCTGGGATTTTTCCAGCGTCATGAATTTCAGGTCTGCGTAGGTCACTTCTTCACTTGTCATTTCTGGCAAGGTTACAGGAGAATTCAAAAGTTTGATTAGTCCCACAGGAGAAACCGGTATTATCAGACCTGGCTGGGATGAAACGAACCATCAGTGTCATTGAGAGCTAACAGAGTGATTCGCGCAAAAGTTGAATGGGTTTTTTTGCTCATGCTAAAGGATTTCATGACGCAGTGTTATTGGATGTTGTTTACATGTAGCAGTCTCAGAATAGCATTTAAATCGCCTCTGTGCGTGCAAAAATTCAATGGGGCATGGAAATCTTACAGTTCTCAGTTCCTGGAATGGATGCCTGGAGTTCCCCAATTTGAGGGTACATCCTTTCTGCAGGGAAAAAAAAAAAAAAAAAAAAGAAAAAAGAAGGAAGGGGAGATGTGAAAATGAAATTACATTAATTTTGGATTGAGCCTAAACAATTCCTTGAAGCAATATAGCAGCAGGAGTGTTTGTTTCCTGGGTTTATTATACAGTGATAAATATTCAGTAAATTCAGTGAGAAGGGCTCCTTGATTTCTCAAGTGGCACAGGAGAACTGGAGCCAAAATGAAGTGAGCAGCATTCTGATACCCTTTACTTATTGTTTATAAGCACACACATAACGTTTGTCTTAATAGTGTACCTCACTGACTTGTCACAGTCATTGCCCATTCCTAGGACACAAAGAAAATAACCCAGGTTTCCCATCTGCTGTTCCAGGGATGACTGCACTGTATAAGGTAATAAGCTGAAGATATCTCCTGAACTAGTAAGGAGTCTGGATAGCAAATTCATGTACCAGAGTATGATGTTGTGCTCCTGGACTTGCCCTAGGCTGGAAGCAGTCTAGGCACAGGCACATGTGATAATCACTGCTTTTAGCAAGAGTGATTAACAGAGCACAGCAGCATACCATTTCCTCTAGGGCTGCTGCTGCCTCCAAGAAGGAATGCCAGCTTTAGCACCTGCACCATGCTCTTTGGAACTTTGAGCACTAGGAATAAGATGGAAAAAATTAACTGGTCCTACATTTCCTGGTATTTCCAGGTTTGATGGCAAAATGACAAGAATGAGATCTGAATTTCAAGTTTTACTTCATATGGCTCTACTTCACACAGCTCCAGAACTGCTGCTCTCACCAGCTGTCAACTCAGGAACAAGCATGAGCACAGAACACAACCCCCCAGCACCACGTCTCACTGGGGCTTTGCCAAGCCCAGGCTGCTAGAGATAGAGCTCCCTGAGTACAGAGCAGAAGACATTTACTGACTTATCTTACCATAGAAAAAGCAGGTGCAGTGACTTAGACTCCAGCATTTGGGCAGACAAATAAATATTAATTTTCAGGATTGCCTTATGCTGCCTTCAATGAGCTGCATAAGGCTCATTGGAGACAGAGCTTTTGAAACCCCTGTCACATTTTCTGTCAAGGAGAGGTAAACCTTATGTCCTACGTATGTCCAATGTGGAAAGAGCAGTGTGCTGGTTTTGGCTGGGATAGAGTAAATTTTCTTCATAATAGCTAATAAGAGGCTATGTTTTGGAATTGTGCCAAAACCAGTGTTGGTAACAGAGGGCTGTTTTAGTCATTGCTGAGCAGTGACTCACACAGAGTCAAAACTTTTTCTGCTCTCACCCTCTCCACCGGTGAGCAGGCTGGGGATATCAAGAAGTGGGGAGGGGACACAGCTGGGACAGCTGACCCCAGCTGACCCCAGGGATATCCCATACCATATGGCATCAGTATATGATATGGGACATGCTCAGCATATAAAGCTGGGGGTAGAAGAAAGAAGGGGGGGCTGTTTGGTGTGGTGGTGTTTGTCTTGCCAAATAACTGTTTTGCATGATGGAGTCCTATGGTCCTGAAAAACATCTGCCAGTGATGGGAAGTGGTGAATGAATTTCTTGTTTTGCTTTGCTTGTGTGTGTGGCTTTTGCTTTACCTGTTAAACTGCCACTATCTCAAACCATGAGTTTTCTCCCTTTGATTCTCTTCCCCATCCCACCAGGCAGGAGTGAGTAAGCAGCTGTGTGGGGCTTAGTTGCCAGCTGTGGTTAAATTATGACTGCACGAAATGTGGGAGGGAGGTGTTCTGCCTCTTTATGCACAGTTTATTAAAAAAGGATCTGGTTTTGCTTTGCAAGAAACAGAGCCCTTTGGGATTATTATCAACCAGTGTAAAACACGTTAAAGCTTTGATAATCATATGTCTTAAATAATAGATAATAAATAAGGTGTCTTACTACACCTGCAGAAGTATCGAGGGTCCTTCTGAGCCCAAAATGAGCTTCAGTATTTTATGTTCCTAAATGTCAATGGGGAAGCATTGGGAACGACCAATCAAGCTGGCTCTAGTAGAATACTCCTTTGAAGAGTAACAGGAAACAAGCAGCAATTTCTCAACAACTTCTAAGAGCAGTACGACAGCAGGTTTTCAGCTCATTAGGAAGCTTTATTCCCAGTTAAGATCGTGCTACCTAGGAAATGAAAATTAGAACTGGCTTGAGATGCATCCCTTGAGGCAACCAGAAGAGGGAAGCAGAAAAGACACAAGTATTTTCTGTCCATGCCATAATCGTCTTTCTCTGGCATCCATGGAAGGATATGTTCAACTCACAGATTCAAAACATAGACTGCTATGGAATTTACCCTTAAATTTCAAACAAAACCAAACAAGAGATAAAAAGTCAGTGATGAGACATGTTTGTTTTAGCAATTCTCTAAGAGTCTGATCACATTTTTTAAACCTTTGGAAAGGTGGTAAGGGGGAAATATGAAAAAGTCACTTCAATATAGCATAAAGCAAATAAAGATAAAATAGAGATAATTGATGCAAAACGCCAGGGTAATGTGAAGAAATTGTTGAATGACAGGCTAGCAAGGCCATAGGTGGATCACTGAAAGCACAATATTAATGGCAATGCCATAGAAATAGAAAAAGAGTGATCAGTAAGTTTCATCAAGAATGAGTTATGATATGTACTTAACAAGAAGGGTCAGTGTTTTATGTCACACTAACACTTTTTCTTTAGAGAAATGCTTTATCACTTAATCTGATATTTCTCCAGTTTGATCCTTCTAGAATTTGACATCCTCATGAATTTCAGTTAAAAATCAAGTGATAATCTACTGAATTATCACACTGATAATAAGAAGCCCCTGGAAAACACTGTAAATTTGCACTTTCTTTCCACATTGAATCCTACCAATTTTAAAAGTTACACATATAAGAAAGGCTACTTTACAGTTCTGCTGGGTCTTTTCTTCTAAAACTATTACAATACATGAGAAAATTTAAGAAGAAAGACAAAGAAGGAGAGAGACAGAAACAGTATTGGGCAATTCTCATATAAATACAAAGCAAATACGTCATGTCTGTATGTTTCTTATTTGTCCACCAGGCCTCAGAAAACTTCTTCTAGCAACCAAGTAGAATGGATGGATGGATGGATGGACGGATAGATAGACAGACAGACGGACAGATAGATAGATAGATAGATAAACTCATGCTAAGGGATGCTTACACTGCATCACTACCTTTATAATTAGAAAATGGTAAACACTTTTTTGGCCTGCCTTGAGAGAGTACATTATGTTCATGAATCCATTGGTCCTGCTCTGCAACTCTAAAATGCATCACCAGGGCTAATGATTCACCAGTTTAATGTGAATGCATTGTGACTGCAACAAGGGGCAACAAGTTTCTCCAGTTGCTATCTTGCCCTTAAAATATATTAACGTACCAGTCCCAGGTGGTTCCCGAACACAGAAAGTAACACATTACTACAGAGCATTTTCTTTCTCTCTCAGCTATTCAAAAGAGAAGGTGAACACAATTATATGCATGTAAATAACACTGAATAGCCACGAGCAGTAACAGAAATCTAAAGCAGTTCTACAAGAGAGAAAATTAATGGTTCGTTGAATGCAACCTACCAGTATAACCAGCTGCAGGACAAATAGTGTCCAGGTCAACATGTATTCCCTGTAATGCACAACACCGACTGGGACTTGGCTGGCCATGCAGGAAGTTCAGGTCAGAGGAATGGTGGAGGAGCCTTAAAATATGAGATATAAGAGGTGTTGCATATGCATATATATGTGTGTATGTGTGTATATGGATACATATATGATACGACCCATGATATATATGCATAGATGTGAGAAAAAAAATGCTACAGCTGAACCCAGGACAGATATGTGCATATGTGTTGCATTCATATACACATATATACATATGACTCTCCATATAAAATGCTGTATATAATTACTATATTGCAACTTCTTTCACTTCAGCAGGAACATCTTGCTTGTAACATGCACTCTGGATGTTGACCCTATGGCTAAAGTCAATAGGTTGGATCCACAAAGGTGGGACATTGTGAGTGCAGGGACAGAAACTGTAGTGGAGGAGGGAGAGAAATCTGAACTTCATTTAAACAGGTCAGTAACACGACCTTCAGCCCACCCCCCCTCAGGGTATGGGCGGGGAGATGAATAATTGGGAATGAACAAACTCAGAGACCCTTTCTGCTCACAGAAGGGAAGGGTCAGGTCTGCAGAGATCTCATGATGCCCTTCACTGAACTAGTTCAACATCTAAAGCAACAACTTGTAGCAACTGCTTTTCTCCTGATCTGACTGGAAGCCTTTAGAGATCTCTTCAAAAGAGGGAGAGAAGCAGGCCCAGAGAATAATAAAAGGAGACAAACAGAAACAAGAAAGATTGCCAGTGACAAAGAGAGAAAGACAGAAAGCAAAATCCTGAAGGGCAGAAAAGGATAGACCCAGAGGAGGAGAGGAAGAGATAGAACAGGAAGAAGAAACTGGATTCAACACACAGTAAGGAATCTGCTCCTTCTTCTGGTCAGTGGACTGGTGAGGATAAATAGAAACTGAAGGACAAGAAGACGAAGTGCAGCTTGAGACACCAAGAGGCCACTGAACTACCCACCCTACAGGGATGCATAGCCCAGCCATGATCTGCTTTGGTTTAGGGTGTCTCTTAACGGTAAGTAGCACCTCAGGTTCCTTTTCATGGTATCACTGCTCAGTTATGAAGTTACCTTAGAAAGATGGAGGAACATTAGCAATTGACAGTCAAGATAATTTCTGTGATGTTAGGAAGAACTAGACATATAAAAAGCAGACATGCAGAAGAGAATATCTGCTGCTATTCCAGAGACGGTAACACAGAGATCAGGGTACCCAAAGAAATTAGAAGGATAGGAGTGCTGGAGGGACTGGGCAGAATTCAAGTGAGTATGGGTATAGTACGAAGCAGGACATTTAAAGGTTCTTAATATTTGAGCATGGAGAAGGATATAAGGGGAGAGGGAAACCTGTGATGAGGGTGAAGAGAAGTTGAGGTGTGTGCTGTGAACAGTGCTAAGAGGGATTTTAATGACTACAGGAAGATAAGATATGAAACAATGCAGTTTGTATCATAGTAACTTCAAAACTACAGCAAAACACCTGATGCATACAAAGGAAGATAGATAACAGTAAGTCCTTACCTTAGGAGATACAGACTGGTAACAATCCAGGTAACAAAGCTGTATATGACAAACTTAATTCACTCTATTTGTGTTGCGTTTGGTTTCCCCTTCTAGTTCTCCCAAGTCAGAGGTGAGGAAAGCTGTCTTGATGCTGAACTGTGAGTATCTGTATATTTTGCACTTTTTTAAGAAGATAATGACAGACAAGGCAATAGTAGACATCACTGTTATGATGTGATGGCTGACAAGCTTATTTAACCACAACTACTGAAAACTCACATAAAATCTTCATCTCTTTGAATATGAAGTGTATTAATTGATATTTTATCAAAGAATCACAGAATCATCATAGAATAGTTAGGGTTGGAAAGGACCTTAAGATCGTCTAGTTCCAATCCCCCTGCCATGGGCAGGGACACTTCACACTAAACCATGCCATCCAAGGCTATGTCCAACCTGGCCTTGAACACCACCAGGGATGGAGCGTTCACAACTTCCCTAGGCAACACATGCCAGTGCCTCACCACCCTCACAGTAAAGAATTTCTTCCTCATATCCAATCTAAACTTCCCCTGTTTAAGTTTAAACC
>JAOEHX010013019.1:0-19438 GCA_025448015.1 Bolborhynchus lineola
TGGGCAACCCATTCCAGTGCATCACCACCCTCGCAGTAAATAACTTCTTCCTTATATCTAATCTAAACTTCCCCTGTTTAAGTTAGACCCCGTTAGCCCTTATGAAATGAGACTAGCCTTCAGTATACCCCTTACTCTAAAGATGCTCATATTTGTTTGTTCATCCCTACCACCTTCATATCCTTGGCAGCCATCTCTTTGTACCCACAGAGCACTGTCAGATGAGCATATTTTGGATGGAGCATGGTGACAAAAAGCAGACTCCTGGGCAGCAGCAAGTGCTGAGCTGTACATTCTTGGAGGATACAGGCTAGAGTTTATTTACCTCTCCTGCCTCACAGTAGCCTGCTCCCAGTCCACCCTGTAGTCACGATTCCTTGACTAAAAAGTGGGGCCTCCAACTGAGACAACTAATAACTTGCTAACACTACTTGGTGGCCACTCCACCTTGCTGTCCTTCAGCTCCCCTCACAGCCATGCTGCTTTCAAGGATCTTCTCATACTTTTCAATCACTTTTTCCTTCAAAGACCTGACCAATCATCACTGAATACTTCATCCCCCTCTTTATCAACACAGCTTCCTCCTTTCCTTTAACTGCTAGCAGTACTACCATCAAGTGACAAGGCTGTGATAATCCTCCTGGCTAGCTCTCTACAGTGGCCACCTCCTGCCTGCTCCAGGACACTCTTCTGGAGTTACCTGCTGCTTCTGCCAGGCCTTCTGCTGCATCATCTCTCAGTGCTTCACTCCGTTCCATCCTTCCTTGGCTTCCTCTTGTTCTGTTCCCTAAACATCACCTTCAATTTCAATTCAACCTTGACCTTCACCAACCAGTTCCATACTGCCTCTTCCTGAGCCTGATGTATTCTTTTGACAGCCCTGAGACAGTGGAAAATGATCTCTGGGCTTTGGGAATGCATTGTCCCTTGGCATGGACAGCCTCCATGTTGTACACATTCATGTAATACCAGCGAAGGAAGATAACTGCGTCATAGAAATCCATAGTTCCAGTTCTGCCATCTATCACTCTTCCACTGACTTTCAGCGTCAGAGTTATAAAAAGACAGCAACAGAGCATCACAGCTGTCTGCCCTGGCCTAACATCTTGGTGGTTACAGGAAGATGAGGAATGAAAGACAGCATCTTCAAATCATTTTGTTGTGCATGGAGTCTGGAAATTTTGGACAAAAGCTATCCTGGCTAAGGAAGGAGCTCCACAAGGAATTCAAATGCAAAAAGTGTGTATGCAAGAGGTGGAAAAACCCAGATATGCTACAACAAAGGACAAAAGTACTAAAGGACAAAATCAGAAAGGTCCCTGATGGAGCAAAATCTTGAATGGGACAGGATGGGTGAAAAGAGGGATTCTGTCATTATCTTAGTGGTCACTCCCGGGAAAACACAGGTCTACTGAGGAAAGGAGGACAAACTAGTGATAGATGCCTCAGCCTCAGAAGAGGCTGAGGTACTCAAACCCGTCCTTATAACAGCCTGGAGAAACAAAGCTTGCTCCCATTTTCTCCAAACATATCATAATGGTCTGGAAATTTGGGAGACAGCCAGGAGTGGAGCAGCAAGAGGCTCAGTACTTCTCAGGCTGAATATATCACAGTGCATGGAATTAGACAGCTTACACTTCAAGGGTGCTGGGATATATCCAGAGCTGCTGAAACAATTGCCTGATGTGATTATGAGACTGCAGTCTTTCATCTGTCATCCCTGACAGCTGGAAAAAGAGTAACATGCCCAACAGCATGGAAAGCAAGCAGGATGACTAGGGGAACTCCATCTGAGTTCCTACCAGCCATCCTTATCTCAGTACCATGTCCTCTTGACACCCAGTGCCAAAGGTGCAAAGGGCAAGAATGTAATCAGGAAAGGTTGATACTGGTTTTCCAAGGGCAGACTGACTGCCTTGTAAAATGAAAAGACTATCTATATGGATTAGGGAAGAGTAGCTAATATACTTTGATGTGAATTACACTGTAGGTACTGTCCTGCACAGCGTACTGCTTTGGAAGGCACCAGAAGTATAGCAGCAAACCACTACTCTGCATACTGGGAAATGGGAAGTTGTGAATTACTCCAGTGAAGGTGAATAACACCATCAGTAGACTAACTCTTGCTAATTCCATGCTGATGTCTTGACAACATGATATTGCCCAAGTAGCGCCCTGAGCAACCCATCACCCTCTTCAACAGCCTGGCACAGGGTAGAATACACCAAGAAGACTAGGCCTAGCACCTCCACCAGCTGATTGTCCATTAAAATATTCTGGAGCACCGAAGGTTGAACTGGAGGCAGATGGACTATACAAAGCCATAACCAACTGTCCAAATATTATTAAGAAATTTCCCCCAGACTTTCCATGAGCAATATCTGAAAATGGAAGAAGTTTCCCACATCTGTTGCCACTACATACTTCTGATATTCTGCTGATGTACATCCACTAAAGGTTTTTCTGGAACATGTAATTTGTAGAGATGTATCTGTCCATGAAGCATTTGGCAGCTTCATAAGGCTAGAGGATATGTCAATGCAGAATTCATAACCAGGGAGACGGATCGAGGAAGAAAGTCTTCATACCAGCTTTAGCTCATGCATAATAGTCACAGGTTATTCCTTAAGAAAAATCCAGCAGTGCATCTATCTAGGAACAAGCTCCTGGGCCCATGAGCCTGTTCTGGTATAGTGGTGGCAATGGTGGGACAGCCAGGAGGATGCTTCAGTGTAGAAGGCAGGAATTAAGACAGTAGGTCATACAGGCTGACTAGCATTTCCTGTGTATGAGGGTGTGGAATAGGCTAGAGCAATACTAGAAGTGGGCCAGACACTGTGAGGTAGAAGGGAAAAGTGCAGCCTGCCAGTATCTGCAGGTTAGTATGGATCTGGAATGGCTGGAGACAGGACGCTATAGTAGCTTCTGCCCTGACCAGGGTATCAGGGTGCTTCACAGAATGAGCACTGTTGTTTCCTTACAGCAAAGAAGTCCTATGTTCAGATTTCTGTTCCAGCCTGCCAAGAATGAAGAGCTGACATTAAAAGCACAGACAGGAAATACGGAGAAGAAGGAGCTTATTGCTCCTAGTTCTAGAATGACCAAGGTGGACAGGAAACCCACAGGCCCTTTTTAGAGAAACAGCTGATTTTAAAAGGCAAGTAGAAAGCAGGTGGCAGAGCAGGGTGATGAGAAAGTCTTCTCCAGTGTCGAGACCTCTACACAATTCACTCATAAATCCCCACCATCTGTCCCTCTCAAGCTTCCCTTCCAGAGACACAATTTATCTTCACAATGAGCACAGACCTATTAAGAACGTGTGTCCAGTCCCTCCTTTCCCCTTGAGACAATGCTCCTCCCCTGCCCATGAGCCTGCTTGGTCACACCACAGCCACCTACAGTATTGAGCCCTAATAGTGCAGTGTTGGCACTGAGGCTGGGAGGGATGGTAATGGGGTACATGCAGCTGGTCTTTAAGTCTTTCAGTGGGACTGATTCATCTCTTGCCTCTACCTCTACCAAGAGAACACTGTCAACTGTCAGTCTCCGGGGTTTTGTAAGGAGAGTTAAAAACAGTTCTCAGGGTTTCATACCTGTCTGTCAAGATTTCAATATGAATCCAGGGGGAAAACAAATTCAGATGACATTCAGGGGGATATAAACTCAGATTACATTATTTAAAAAACTGGGAGACACAGGACATACGGTTTAAACACAGAAACATCTTCTATCCCAATTATCTTGGCCTGCACTTTTAATGCCCTATCTTGAGCAACTTATCAGACTTACTGTATGTGCGCAAAGTATTCACACCCACAAACCACACATCAGATTTTCTATCTGAGAAGAAAGACCTGGCCCCTAATATGAGTCTCAACATGGGTTTGGAGTGTTGGTGGGAAGCCACATCAAACATGGTTTTCATAGCTGTGGGTCAAAAACCTGCCCAGGAGCACTGAGAGCTAGGGAGCAGAGGGACCTTTGGCTCCCACACCTTCCCAGTCACCCAGCACCTCCTACAGCCCTTTTCACCAGCACCAGGGACAGTACAAGCCCCTTCCTCTGTGACCCTCTTTAACTACTTTCCTCTCCATGCCAGGTAACCTAGTTGGAGGATGAACCACAAGCCATGCTATGTCTCCACAGTGTCCTTGGGGGTGGGACACTAGCAAATACACACGGTGTCTGCATGTCTGGTGTCAAGTGAATATGTTTGGGTGTGACCCATCTTATTTACGTTCATTTTGTGCTTTAGTTCAGCAAGAGCTTCCAGGGAACTGAGGTGCGTCCTGCCTCACTTCGGGTTGCAGTGGCTGGTTCAGGCTCTGAAGAGCTGTTGGCATTTCCAGGCTCAAGTCCCACCTTTCTCTCCCTCCCAACCTTCTCAGCAGAGTTCACTCTACTCCACTTTAAAAGTGTTACTAGTTCAGCCTGACCCTTCTTTTAGCAGGAAGAATATGCTCCCTCAGCTCAGTTAACAAAAGGTTGAGTCCTGGCCAACAAAAAACCCTGGAACTATCTTTTCATGAGCTACTACTGTGCATAAATCTTTGCTAAAGCCTAGTTTCTAGCAAGCCCCAGTGTGAGTGATTTGGCTGCTCTGTCCTCACATACACTGGCAGTCAGGAGGCGACCTCCCACACCCAAGGACAAGTGGTGTTCTCTCTCTTCACTTCTACGTCTGTTTGCTTGTTTGTTTTCTTTCTGTTTGGGGTTTTTTTCCCAATTACCCTTGAAATCAGACTTGCTCACACAGCAAAATTGCCCTTGACAACGTATTTGGAAATACTGAAACCTTCCACTAATACAATGCTTTTAACTTGTTTTGTTGTTGTGACATGCCAACATACACGACTACCTATGAGCTATGTATGAGCAGTGTAAACATTATTCTTGCATCAGAATAAGAAAAAAGTCAAGTAACTGTTCAAGGCCAGGTTGGACATAGCCTTGGGTGGCATAGTTTAGTGTGAGGGGTCCCTGCCCATGGCAGGGGGGTTGGAACTGGAGGATCTTAAGGTCCTTTCCAATCCTAACTATTCTATGATTCTATTACTGTGTAATGCTGCTGCATCACTCACAGAAAGTTTTGTCTATGGCACGAAACAAGGAAGCTGGAAAACATTTCTTTCAAGGCTGCTGCAGTCAGTTGCTCTGAGATGGATGAGCCTCTGCAGATTTCAGAGCAGTGGTGCTATCTGTACAAACTGGGTTTTGCTGACATTGCTCGTGGCTTATTCTATTTGTCAGGACCTTGTCTTGAATTGCCAGACAGTTAGGAATATAGTTTTGCTCTGTTTATGGAAAGGTTACTTCTGATAGCCCTGTGAAGGAGGACTTGGGGGTGTCAAGGTTAGCTATAAGGAAGTTCTTTACTGTAAAGGTGGTGAGGTGCTGGCACAGGTTATCCTAGGAAATTGTGAATGCTCCATCCCTGATAGTGTTCAAGGCCAGGCTGGACGAGGTTTGGAGCAGCCTGGTCTAGCGTGAGGCATCCCTGCCCATGGCAGGGGGGTTGGAACTGGATGATCTTAAGGTCCTTTCCAACCCAAACTATTCCATGATATGCTACTCTGCTAACTTCAGTCTAGCTGAGCCAGGTGTTTTGCATATCCATCAGCTCTCCCAGGCTGTGGCACTTAATGGGTGTTTAAACCCAAATTTTCTGGTCCAAGAGGTGAGGTCTCTCTCTAAGGGAGGCTGTGGCTCTGACATAGCTGTTTATTTCAGCTGCAGAGGTTCTCGCAGGCATTCATGGTGGAGGAGATATCTGCATTCCCCTTTTCCTTTCCCTTAGGAACTGATGATCTCTTGCCTGTGAGGCGTAAGCTACCAGACTGCTATAAAGCTTCATGTTATTTTGCATGTATCTCAAGGGTCTGTACTTCCATGTGGCTGTCACCTTTCTACAGCATGTTGTTTTCACTATCTTCCTCAGCCTCTCAGCTGCTTTGTCAAAGTTCAAGCTCCCGTCTCAGGCCCAGTTCCACCTTCTCACCCTTATGAATGCCTCACTTTCCTTCCAGATCTTGTGTGTCATTTGTCCTTTCCCTGCAGGGTAGCAGCCCCCCATTCTCTTTTTACCCATTGCTTCAATGCATCCTCATAATCTTCACTGTTTCCCTTCTGCATTCAGCCCCCTACAGGCTATTCCATACATCATAAACTTCTTCAGCCACACTGCCGCATCCATACACTTCCACACCTTCACCACTGCTCCCAGCTTTCATTACCTCCTGGTTCATCATCCCTATGCCTTCCTCAATGGAAAATTACTCCAGCGAGACTCAAAGCAGAGCTATGAGCTTAAGATATGTCACTAAGAGCTTTGAGCTGTATCAGTGAAAGCACTTTGAAAGAAATAAGTAAATCAGAAGGCAACAAAGATAATCCAGACCCTGTATTATTCAATATATGAATACAAGTTAAAAACAAGATAATATGCAGTTTGGGTGACAGGAATACAAAGGAAGCAATAAGCATCTGAGCTTGTTCATGGGAGAGAAGACTTGTGGATGGAAGGCAAATTTATTCATGATGGAGAAAAAAAAAAACAAACAAAAACCAAAGGAGGATGAACCAGAGACCACAGCAGAGATGAAAGACTGGGTGATGTTTGTTTAATGAGGTTGATCACTGCATGGATGACCAGTGCCTCATTCAGTACTTACAGTGGTCCACATTGCATGCCACAGTGACTGCTGCGTAGTCACCAATGTGATTGCCTTACAAAAATCCATGTGACCTTCTACTAAACAAAAAATGGTTGTGCAGTGCAAGCAGAAAATAGATTTATCGGGTCAGTCATGTGCCTGTCCAGCAGCCTGAAGCTGTGCTTTGTGGAGAAGGAAAAGACAGTTCTTGTAAACACCATGTACTTTAGTGGGGTATAGCACAGAAACAGGGTTTGACACAGCAAGTGAAATGTTTAAGTTACACAGGCTGCCTCCGCTGGATATAGTATACATTTAAGTATGCATCCATTACATTCCATTAGCTTATTTCATTGCAAACAGCTTTTCCTTCTGAAGTTTCCTTAGTTTTCAAAGATGACCATGTCTAAAACAAGACTCATTCTCCATCCAGAAGTTTCCCACAAGAACTAAATAAAACGCAAATTTCAGGCTCAGTGAATCGTGCTCTTTGGCTCAGAATAATTCTGGTTTCCAGTTGCTCTTTTGACAAGAACCCAGAAGCGTTAGAGTTAAGTTTGACCTAGCTATGCTGCCCAGTTTGGATGGCTAGGTTCTATGATTTTTCAGCTCAGCCAGAGTTGAAAAACAATCACTGCAGCTCTGCCCAGAGCACTCCCCAGCTCTGAGGTTGGTTGCATAGCACTTTGCAAAACAGAGCCATAAGCTAGGAACACGCAGCAGTCAGTAGTGCCAAAGAGCCAGTACTGGCTTCATGCTACACTGAACTTTTTCAGACTTTACATTATGCCCTACTGTTTTCCTGGTTGCTTTAAGCAGCCTGCTGACTCTCTGGTTGTGTTGATCTGATTCTTCCTCTACAGTACTTAGGATTCTGTCATCTTTCCTTCCTCTTGCTTCCCTCCATCCTCTTAAGGGTATTTTACCTCCTCACTTCTTGCTAAACTGCTGTTTCTGCCTGTAGAACACAGGTACAGACTCCTTGGGCTTGTAAGATGGATGTAGGACAGGAAAAGGAGTGCACTAGAACAAGATCTTGTTGCCTCACAGCAACAGGTGAGAGCTCAGTACTCCTCAGGCAAGAGAGGAGTACATGGGCAAGAGCACCCTGCGAGACCTGCCAGTGGGACAGGAATGCCACAGCCCCTAAAGTAAGACAGCAATCCTGGGGACTGGCCTTGCTCCATGCAGTGAGATTTCCACTTCATCACCTTGCTCCCTTCAGACACCCAGTACTGAGTGTACCCTGGCAAGGTTTTCAAAGATGATTATTAAGGCCATTTACCAAACAGAGGGAACAATGTGTCATTTACAAAGGGGAATAGGTCCCTCTTCACCTTCATGGCAGAAAAGTTCAGGACTGCTCTTGGAAGCAGACAGGGGCAGAAGCCTTGGGTGCTTCAACTCTGGGTAGAATTCCTAACTTCCAGCCACTTTGCCTGTTACCAGGAAATACTGGGAAGTAAATTTAGATGCAAACAAAACCCAGAGAAGCACATCTTTTAAGTGTAAAAGCTTCTAAGGATCAATAGTAAAGGAACTTACGAAGGTGACATGCATGGACAAGTTGGGGGCATTCCAGGACATACACTGTGGTAAAGGAGCAGGAAACAGAAGACCTACAGGGTAAAGGTAAAATCCAAACCAAATAATTAATTCTATAGTTTTTATTTTAAAAACAGGAAACAACCACATTAATAAGCATATAAAACCCATCAAAAATATTCACAATGCTGTTACAGAAAAAGAAAATAACAAAGAGATATCATATGAGAAAGACCTAAGCTTTTCAGTCCAAGCCAACATAACATCTCTGATGCAAAGTATGGAATGCTCTTATGCACAGCTGTAGGGGGAGTTTCCTAACATATAGATACCCATATAGAAATCTTATGTCTGGAAGTGTTGTATGGTCACAGGAAGGGCACATAAGTCTGTATGAGGAACTATGGAAGTTGGGAAAGAAGTCATATGTAATACTTCCAAGGCTGAGTATCTGGCATGGAAGCCTGACAGAAAGCTAGGAGAAACAGGATGTAATAGGGGCGCATTGTGCAAAGCTGGAGTATTTCAAATGAAAACACAGGAAATATTTTACAGCAGCAAGTATACTTATCTTTGCAACCCTTTCTCAGTAAGGAAGGTAGAAATGTCATCACTATAGTTACTGAAAAAATGCCAGATATGTTGATGTGTATTTTGGGGGTGTGTATTTATCTCTCTGACCTACTCTAAAGCAGTATGTTTTCAAGAAAGCTTGGTCTAGCCACACTACAACAATTTTGCTGTTTTTCCTGCCCTTCTGAGCCTTTCTTCCTTTTACACACCTCCGAATACATAAGCCTGCCACTCAATGAACTCCAGGATGAGGTTGCAGGTAGACCTGAGTTTGATCAAGTCTGAAAATGCAGATGATCTTGGAGCTGGAGTTTAAGTTGGACCCACCTCTGTGCTACCTTTAGCTAGCTTGTGCAGGTCTGGACAGACATGGACCTCAAGTCTCTCTTGACAGAACGCTGCAGTTAGAAAGGCAAAGCTCCCACCCCTTGATCACAAGTATACCATAGGTGCCACTTTTCACTTTCCTGAACTGAACTGTGCTAGCCTGGCAGCAAGGGTAGGTGAATACATAGTCAATTGCCTAGCAGTAGAACAAGCAGAGAGAAAACAATATTTACTAATGTACAGTTACCATCTGCCATACCCCTTTTTAAGCAGAGGCACTTTTACAAAGCACTACACATCTACACAGCATGCTGCACACTGGTGGGCATCACACCATGCAGGTCTTCCAGAGAAGACATATGGGGCAAAACCGCTTAGCCTGCAATCAACCAGTGGACTTAGCACTACAGACCTTTCACACTGCTCTGCTAGCAAGATCCAGTAGCTTTGGTTTCCAGTCCTGCATCTCTACCTTTATGAACATACACATGCCATAACTGACCATGCCTGTGTCCAGAAGGGTCAGGCTACCCATGCCTCTGTTTAATACTTAGATGAACAACTGGTAAGAAAACACAGCTTTGAGAAGTAATTTTTTATCCTCAGACCCCTTTAAGTAATGATCTGAAATTTTCAGACCTTCTGACCTACAGGAATACAGCAGAGAAGCAAAGAGAAAATAAAAAGTAAGAAAACTGAGGAAAAGTTACTTTCAGGTTTGCAATCAGCACTCTCAATCACCCCATAAAATGTTTAACCATAACTTGAAATATAAACTATGCTTAACCATGACTTAAAATATAAACTAAACTAATAAAATTCATTTGCTGCAATACCACTTTCCAATCAAGACTTGGAAACGGTATTTAAAATAGCCACCCAAATTAACAGAGATTTCAGTGGACAAACATAACCTCTTCCTGCTAGTATGCAATCCCTTGCATTTCCTTCCAGAGGGCACAAATAACATGTTAGAGTTACTTGCAGAACTGACTGTTGTACATACCATCCAAAATGCCCAATTTCCTGTTTAGTACCACGTTTCTCCTTCACAGTCTTACTGCACCTCAAGTCTACAGCATCTTGTTAAGATTAGCTATTTTTCTTAAACATCTTCAATTTCATTATCTGTACACTTTTGTACACCATTAAAAAAAATATTTACAAAGTGACACACAAATAAATAACCTTAAGTATGCTTTCAGTCTGTCTGTACAAAAAAAAAAAAATAAAAGAGCAGGAAAAATATGCATGTAACTTGGTCCCCTTTTTCCTGAGGCTGAAAAAAAGTGCACACTGGATAGGAAAAAGCAAGTAGATGGCTTTTTGGTAGGCTTGTTAAATTCCAGTGTAACACAGCACACATGCACACACACACACACACACACACACACACACACACACAGAGTAGACTCAAAGGGCCAGGGACCTGCTTAGTGGCTCACTTCAACTCACTAAAAAAATAGGAATTAGATTCAAATATATAACGGTCATTGCGTGTGTATTAACCTCAAATAGCAATTAAAGGTGAGAAAAGCAAAAAAATATTGCCAGCTCTTCTCTGTTCCCCCAGTGTTTGTGACAGGGAAAATGAAATCGTTTTTCCAAGTGCCAGGTGCCTTCCAGTACTTGAAAATGGGACCATCCACATCAGCCTGGCAGAACAGGTGGGTACACGGGCACAAAGAAGAAAATAGCAGCAACTGAAGGGGGGGGGGGATATGTCCCAGTTCTCATGGTTCTCTTTGCTAATTCCTTTTGTGACTCTTTAAAGTATGTAAGAGTCAAAGAAGGGGTGTGTCATGAATCTTAGGCAACTTATTTGTTAGGTTATATGCTGTTCAGCTCCACCATGGGGTTCTTCTCTACAGGTGATGTGGGGCTGGCTTCTGCTCGTCCTTCAAAGCCCCTGGAGATATCTTCAAAAGTCCTGCCCTTGGTCTCCGGCACTTTGAAGAATGTGAAGACAAAGAAGATGACCAGGAAAACAAGGAAGATGAGGAAGACATAGGGGCCACATAGTTTCTGCAAGGAGGACAAAAGCAGGAGGATTTAATTTTAGAAGCTCGTAAACCCAAATACATTTGCTGTCAACAGGTCAAAATTACACCTTTGATCAATGCCATCACTGGCTTTTTTGGTCAACACAGCATTTTTGGAAATGAAATCAGGTTCTCGTGGACTTCTGAAATGCTTTAATGTTCCTGGGGATGATGAAAATTTCGTCTTTTAAAGGGAAAGCCTTGATGTGATAGTTAAGAAGGCTCTTGCAACTATTTGTAAGCCACAAGAAGTTAAGATGGTAGAATGTAAGATGAGCCATCCCACTCAGCCTTCAGTAACAATCAGAATGCAGAATCAGGGACCTCAGGAAGACTGACCAATCTTCTGCTCAAAGCAGGGACAACTTCAAGGAGAGATCAGGTTAAGGGTCATGTAATCATCCTTTGAAGTCTCCAAGGATGGAAATTGTACCACTTATTCCTATGCTGTAGCACTATGTTTTACAAACCCGGTCCTTACCTCTGCATAGGGAAAAAGCATTCCCACCAAGAAATTGGAAGTCCAGTTGGAACAACCAGCCACTGCCATGGCTGCAGGCCGTGGGCCCTGGCTGAAGAGTTCTGCCACGATGAACCATGGGATAGGGCCAGGGCCAATCTCAAAAAGAGCCACAAAGCCAAAAGTGGCAATGATGCTGATGTATCTGATCCATCCCACAGTGTCCTGTAAAGGAATAAAACATGATCAGCTGCAATTCGAGACAAACATGGCACAGCACAACACCATCTCTAACGTCAAAACTTTCTCAGCTACACTTTAAGCACAGTTAGGAAGTTGCACTCTCCACCGCACACTCAGCTCTAGCCCCAGGTGTCCCTGCCCACAGAACACAATTACAGGCCAAAGCAGATGTGTAATCTCATAGGTCCCCAACTGAGGTCATCAACCTGGACAAGAACACCGATTACTCACCTTCAGAGCTAAAGCGACGGTCATAACAGCAGCACACACAGCCATGCCACCCAAGCCAACTAAATGAAGAGTCCTGCGCCCCGCACGCTCCACCAGGAACAGCTGGAAATGGCAGGAGGAAAAAAAAACTGAACAAAAATCCATAACCTGGGCAGAAAGAGCAGAGGAGGCTGCCTTGCTCAGCATGCCCTGCTCCTCTTCCCTTTATCTGCCTGTAGCCCTCAGTGCCAGTGGTGATCGCAGTGCAGGTTACCAGGCTGCTCCATCTTTGTCACAAAGGTATTCCTTTCTGGTTCTTGCGTCTTTTCTCATCCCCACCATGTACTCCTTTTCACTCTCCCTTTCTTCTAGAAGGGTAACAATACTCCTCCTCCCCTCCTCTCACTGCTACTAATGCATTCTTTTACTTGGTCTTACAGGTCACTGCCTATCCCAGTGCTTTGCCACAGCCTGGCTATTTGTCTTCAGTCACATCTCCCAAAAAAGCCTAGGTAGACAAGTTACTGCTTACCATAAGGCCTTGTTCCACTTACCGACACAACAGTGAACACGGTGTTTACAACGCCAGCTCCAATAGTGGCATACACGGGCTGTGTGATACCAGCTCTTTCAAAAATCCCTGTAGAGTAATAGAATACCTGGGAAGAGAAGCACAAGTTGGACACTGTCACAATTCCATGTTTTGAGTGCATATACCTCATTCTCTGCCTAGCAGCTTGCAGCCCAACAGGGATTTTTTAAGCACTCCACAGTATGAAACAGGGTGCTTCCAGTCACAGTTAATTCATTTGGTGAAAGGCTGCAGTGCCTTGATAGGGGGTGTGAGGCAAAAATGACAGAAAATATAATCTCTATTTTAGCAATCTCTGCACTATCACAAAACAGTGATCTCCAGACAAGGCACAAAGAGGTATCTGGAAGAACAGATCTCTGAACATTAGTGGCAAGTGCAAGTGAAGCCAGAGATAAGAGAGGCCCAGCAGACAGGACAGGAAAATAACTCACAGCATTGATGCCCGAAAGCTGTTGGGAGAGCTGCAGCATGATGGCAATGATAATGGCTTGACGGTAGCTTGGAGAACGGAAGAGCTCTGGCACAGTTGCTTTCTTTTCCTGGGACATTTTGGCACTCTCTTCTTTCATCTCCAAGATGTCTTGAGACACCTCTTGTGTACCACGGAGCTTCTGAAGAACTGGAGGGAGGAATCAAAACCAAAAGCCATGTACAATACACCCACAGCCAGCAGGTCCCCATCCTGCTATTTCCGAGGGCACACTGGGAACTCTGGACCACCTGCTAGTCAGTGTTTGGGCCTGCTATGTGGGAAAGGCTGAAGCAGCCTTGTTCACCTTTTCAACCCAGACAGAGGCCAGGATGCTGTGATCAGCATGGAAATCAAGCCCTGCTCATGTTGCTTGATCTCCAAACTTACATTTGATCCTCAGTTCTGTTCACACACTTGCCAGGACTGACTCCAGCCCTCTGTGGTAGGAGAGGAAACACCCTCCAAGCTCCTTGTTAAGTATCAGCCTTTGAGGAGGATCTGAGAGGGCCCGGTGCCCTCCAGGAGTCACACCCTGATCCATCAGGAGCTCCAGAGCCAGCCCCAGCCTCCCACTCAAGTTCAGTGCAGGCTGGGAGCCAGAATACAGCCCTGCCCCTTCAGAGTCGAGTTCTTACCTGCTTGAGCTTTCTCTTCCTCCATCTTGTTGATCAATAGGAAGCGGGGACTCTCAGGGCAGAAAAGAAGACCCACACACTGCAGAAGCGCTGGGAGGACCGTGAACCCCAAAAGCAGTGGCCAAAGTGGTTCTGTCCCCATGATTCCCTCCAGGCCAAAGATCTACACCAAGAATTGGAGAGAAATAGCAATTTAAATACTGCAGTTCCTCACCCCCACACCAGTGAGTACGATAGGACCACACATCACACCTGATGGCAAGCACAGCCCACCTCCCTCCCCATTCACCCCACTTTCTTTCCCCTGAGGGCCACAGAACAGGTCATGTCAAGCCTACCTGGGCTACCAGGATGCCCACAACAATGCCCAGCTGGTTGAGGGTGCCAAAGGCTCCACGGAGGCTGGTGGGTGAGACCTCACTGATATACATGGGTACAAAGCCAGTGCAGAGGCCACAGAAGACACCAATAACAAAGCGGCCAATAATCAGCATCTCCACTGCTTTTGCCATCTTGGAGAAGGCCATTAAAGTACCACCAGCAAAGGCCAAGATGTTCACCAATAACATGGAGTTCCTCCTGCAGGGTAAAGATGTCAAGACTGAGCTTAAACTGGTAATACAGTAGGGAAAAAAAAAAAACCTACCCATGACCTTGTCCCTTGTCTACCCATCTTCTTGGGTAGAAGGAGAACAGAGTAATTCCCATTCAGCAACTCCCTTGGCCTGCAACCCTTTCTTTTTGCAGCCCATTCTTTTTTCTTCCTTTGCTCTAAGCTCTGCCCTCTTCCTCCCAATACTTCATTGTAGAAGGGAAAAATTCCCTAATGGCTTGGATCCCTGGTCCCAACTTACCTGCCAAATCTGTTGACAAACAGGCTGACTGAGAAGGAGCCGATCATACCTCCTACTGAGAAAATGGCCACAGAAAGGGACCAGAGAGAGGTGAGGAGCTCTGGGGAGGGAGGCTTCCCACTCCGTTCTGACAGGGTTCTGTTGAAGAAGCCCCGGATGATCTGCAGTAGAAACCAGGTGAGGACAGAGTTACAATCGAGTGGAAGGCATTTTGCACTGGAGGTGTGGGGGGAGGACAGATTACTGCTGAGATCCTTCTTCTGTTGCATGGATGCAAGCAGCAAGGATAGATGCTAAAACTTCAGTAGGCAGCAACAAGTCATACAAGGGGAAGATCAAGGAGCGGAAAGAACTTTTATTGAGTTCAGTAGATGGGTAGCAGTATGATGTGGAACACTGAATTGGGGAGGGGGCAGTGTTTATTAAGGAAAACAGGGTTTTTTGGTGAATGTTTCTGGACTATGTTAGTCACTGGTGGTGTTTGGGAGGGGGTGCAAGATCGCTGGGAGTAAGGAGGAGCATGAAAACACGACCAGGGACTAGAAGGGAACATTTCTGGCAATAACAGAACACTGGCAGCAGGGACAGGCTTTCTGATATGGAAAGTTTAAGAATGTTGCACTGAGGTAAGCCTGAAAAACTGCACCACTGTGTAAAACAATCCTTCATTATCCCACTGGGATGTGACAGGGCCATGTTGCCAATTTTCAAGGCATCCTCTTCGATAATGAGATCAATTTTGCAAGGGCTGAGGGTGACATGGCCCCAGAGTACCTGTCCCCAGCAGATGGCAGCAGGACATTAGCTAAGAAGGACCCCCCAGCCAACCACCCCCCAGTGATGTGACATCTATTCCCGGAGACAGGGTGGATGTGGTACTGGTGACTCAGTTCCTGAGAGAGAGAGAGGAACCATCTTACAGTCACAAGAAAACCACATTTCTCATTTTCTTCATCTCTTCTTTCTTAGACTGAAGTCATGAGACGATCTGGTCAGTGTGTGCAAGTCACAACCCTTTTACAAGCACTGAATCTACACTTAACACAAGGAACGAGTAAACAAAATAAAGAAGCCCAAGACTGTCCCTGTGATAAACTAAACTAGAACTGTAATCCCCACCAACCCTCAATTGTTTTCTGCATGCTCTCTTTACAGTTCTTTCTGCCAGGGCTGCTTTGTTCCAACTTAAAACTGAAGCAGCTCACATTCCTCCACACAAATATAGCCCTAGCAGGAAATGGCAGATGGAGCCCTCCTGCCCCGTTTGTATTGCTATTTAAAAGGATAAATATCTCCGCTTGCTCTCTCTCCTCCCCCAAACTTTTTCCTTCCTGTCTATTGTTGTAGTTGAGGAGGCTCTGAACGTCTTCCTGACTTCATAAACCAGAACCAAATTATTAGCTGCTTAGGAGACAACTTCTATCCTTCCTACATCTCCCCTCTCACCTTCTCAGGAGCATTGATGACACCAGTGTTGTACCCAAACTGGAGGGATCCAATGGCAGCAATTGTAACTGCATAGACAAGGGGTACTGTGATTTTCTGTGGAAAGGGGAGAGAAAATTATTTTATTAATTAGTTTATTCATGCATTCTACATGACCTGAGTTTTTCTTCAGCATGAACAGCAGCTACAGCTCATAGATGGCATGCGCAAGTGTACCAATGGCAAGCAATGGACTTTAATCCAGCAAAGGAGGGTACCAAAGACCCTGGAAAGGGAGATACAACTGCATAGCAGGAAAAAGCTCTGTAACCAGAAGAGTGAGGGCCTGTCAGGATCTCCCTTTTATCCTCCTGACCTTCATCAGCTATTCTCAGCTCATTAGCAATGAATAACACCAGTGGCTGTTATTTTGGGTTGATCTGCTTTACGAAAAGCTTTTGCTGATCTCTGGCATGTCATGAAACAAGGGTCTAACTCTTCCCCTGCCAGCTGACAAGTTCCCATAAATTGAGCCTCTGATCTGCCCATGAGCTGTACTGGCAGTCACTAATAGGAATGAACATGCACTCTTCAGCAACAGGCCTGCCTTTTGCAGGCTGGAGCTTCCCAACCTGGCCCCAGGGCACCTGGCACAGCAGCCTGTCTCACAGAGGTGGCAGCACTTGCTGCCAACCTCGCCATTTTTCTTGAAGCTGGAGCAATACTTGGCATTTTAAGTGAAGCACAGTCCCTGGAATTCGAGCATATGTGAATCTCTGTTTATCAAAAATAAAATACTGCTGAGCCCTCAGAGCTACAGAGGAAGCACAAAGGTCCAACTTCATAAGTACCAGAGAGTGAAAAATCTGAGTGTCAGTGAAAAGCATCTGACGTTTCCTATGTTTTTAAAGCTTGTGGCATTTAAGCTGGCTCTCTGCTAGGGAGGCGTGGGGGAGCAGGTGACTCAGAAATTGGCACAACTTGGAAAGATCGTGTTTCTTTCTCAGGAGGGATTAGAAGGCTTTGCCAAAAATATTGACAGTCCATTTTCCAAGGCTCCCCAGTTATTGTCCTACAGCTGGCAGAGGGGTCTGCTGTCACAGCTCTTCGAGTCTCTCTTGTTCCAGCTGAGCTCTAGGAGCAGTGGCTCCCAAGATTGACCAAAATCCTGTACAGTAAATAGCCTTCTGCCAGTGCTCATGCCCCCTTTACCAATCTCGCAAGTCAAGCCAGCTCTTCTGGCCTGCACAACCTTCAAGCAGCTACCAGTTAGGCCCCAGTAAACAGCAACGGGGGAAATTGCTCTCAGGCTTGGTTTCCCCCACCCACATCATTAAGTGTCTCAGGCTTTCTTCCTGATAAGGTTAGTGATGGAAACAAAGGGGACAAAGGCCTTTTCTTGCAGGGGGCAGGCAGATGATTCTCAACGATAAGGCCCACTCCCCTCCTTTTTGTCTCAAGGCAATTTGGCACAGAACCACAGCTCTTTCAAAGCCCCTAGATGCCTGTAAAAGGACAAGAAGCTTTCTAAGCACTTTCAGGACACCAGGCCAGGACATCGTTAGTCAGCAGGCACAGCAAAGTTGAGGATGAAACTCAGCTCTCCATATCTTCAACATAGTGACTCAACATAAGAGCATCTTTCCACTCAGAGGCTCTGCCTTGTCATGGCTTGCAGTGGTCGCAACCTTTTTCTTCTGGATGCAGCAGGGACAATAGTACCCCTTACCTACATGGTATATATATAAGCTATAAGGAGGTTAGTTGTTCTACCCTCTTTCATACTCCTGGCTGTTGTGGGCTATTCATCTCCTACCACGTAGACATCACATGGCCCGACCCATTCCCTCCTGTGAGCCAGCCCATGATCTCATGTATGGATCATTTGTTACTGCAGGAAGCACCTCACTTCCCAAAAGACAAACAGGGAACTCAGAACTACTACAGCTACACCCATCCTACCCAAAAAGCCCAGGCTAAGGTCTATACACCACCAAGGAATTCAAACCTCCACCCCTCCCCTATAACCACAGGCATCAACAGTATTCATTACCCAGGACATGCTCCTCACCAGCCCCCCCGCCTTCACTGGCACCTCCGAGCAGTTGCAACTTGTTGAGCCCAACTACCTTGGCCTCACGGCCCTCCTCTGAGCGACCTTGATCAAACACTCTCCTGTTCTGACTCCTCACGCTACCCGCATGTCCCGTCAATATGGCGATGAGGGCCCCGGCATCCCCGTGCGGCTGTAATTCCCCGGCATCCCGCCCCGGATCCTGCCAGGCATTTGCCCTCTCTCGTCCCTTATGCCTGCCCGCTTCTCTCCCCTGATGCGTTCAAACACACGCAGTCATTAGCTCACTGTACTGGCGCACGCCTCGCTCGTAGCTTGTGGATGAGCGATGACACCAACAGAAGCTCAGCCCCCTGCTCCCCAAAGAGAGGGAGGAGGACACGCTATTTCTTTTTGAAATTTTAAAATGCCTTTAAAAGCAAATACCACCATCACAAAAAAAAAAAAAATACAATAGAAATAAAACCGCCGTTAGCAGTAATCCCCGCTTTGCTTTTAGCATCACGAACGCCGGGAGGAACGACCGCTGGCCTGCCAACAGAGTAAGCCTCGTGATCAGTCGATACGGATGCCGGCATCATGGGGATCATCAGGCCACACGCACGAAAACACATCCATCCTGCGACCGGCACCAGCCCCTCCCGAGCAGGGGACACATACCCCTCCCCGACCCCTTTCCCTGGACGGGGTTTTTCCACAGCCACCCTCTCCAGAGCCGCCGCAGCGCCCTGCCGCCGCCGCCACCACCGGCATCCATCTTCACTACGGCAGACACCCGGCGGCGATGAATCCCGACCAGTCGCGACAGAATCGCTCCCTCCCCGTCCCTCCGCCTAAGGGGAGCCGAGCGGCGGCTGAGGGAGAGAAGGAGGAGAAAGAAGCGCAACTCCGCGCTCTTTTCCTCACGTACCTTTTTAGCATCCATCGCCGGCAACGAACGGCTGCGGCTGCCGCTACTCCACCTAACGGAAAGAGCGAGGAGGCGGCGCGCCCACGCCTCTCCCCAGCCGGCACACGGGGATTTAACGCCTCCGTCGTGCGAGGGGTGGTGGGAGGCGCGGGGGGAGGAGCTCCGGCACCCCGGAGCACCTGGGAAACAGCCACGCGTGGGTCCACCCCGGTACCCCAGCAACCCCCCCGGTACCCCAGCAACGCCCCCGGCACCCGCTGCGCTTGGCCCGGCGGCTCAAAAGCCATCCCTTGCGCGTCCAGCAAGAGCCGTATGATGCCGAGTGCTGGCGCATAGACGGCCGTCAGGCGTGTCAGCATCTGCTCTGCCCGGTCGAGATCCGACCTGACAAGCCCGGCTCTCCCGGCCACGCCGTCAAAC
>JAOEHX010013022.1:0-30037 GCA_025448015.1 Bolborhynchus lineola
TTATAGTCTCCTGAATAACGCTTGAATCCTTAAGACATATTGCTGCATATAAAGATAGGATTTTATTTCTTGAATGCTCAAAATTTGGGAATTAAAAATACATCACTTGGTAGGAAAATCTGTATTCATCCTTTTCCTTTTATTTTCATATTTCAGAGCGGAAAATTCGTGAGGAAGACTACATAATTTTGATAGATGGTTTAAATGATGCTGAATTTCATAAACCTGATTATGGTGACACAGTTTCTTCATTTATCTCAAGCATAATCTGTAAATTTCCTCCCTGGCTGAAGCTCATTGTGACCATAAGAACTAATTTCCAGGTAAATACACCTTTTAACTCTTCTGTTACCATCAAAGACCGAGTGATCTTCCGTACTGGTGCAACTTCATTAATATGAAGAATACTGAACCAAAGAATACCAGGTTGGAAGAGACCTCAAGGATCATGTGGTCACACCTTTCTTGGTAAAAGCGCAGTCTAGGCTAGATGTCCCAGCACTCTGTACAGCTGAGTCTGTCCACCACTTCCCCAGGGATACTATTCCAGTGGCTGGTTTTATGGGAATTCAGATTAAAGTCCCTTGGTTTGTTTTCTTCCTTCCTTCTTTTGTTGTGGCATGTTTATTTATTTACAGTGCACAAGTATGATATTGGAGGCCTCTTTAGTTTAGAATCATTTTCTCGAGTATGCCAGCAGAATTGATAATACAAGAAGAAGTGAAATCGGAGTAGGTTTGCTTTAGCAAAGCCATCACAGAGATACTGATTTTTTGTAATCTGTTGTGTGCTCATTAAAGAGAAATATAGCAGAGATGTGGGTTTGAGGTTTTAGTGCTGGAATACTGTAATGCCTGTGTGTTGGGTTGGTTTTTAATTTCCTTCTTTTTTTTCTCTTTCTCCTCTTCATAGGAAGTAGTAAGTTCACTGCCCTTTATTGCAATATCCCTGGACAATTTTCCAGACAACAAAGATATTCATGAGGACTTGAATGCCTATATTCAGTACAGAATTAATAACAGCCAGGAAATTATAAACAACATATCTTTAAATGGAAAAGCTGATGCAGGTATTATTGGGAAAGTGAGTAATCATCTGATCCTGAGAAGCCTGGGATCTTACCTCTATTTGAAACTCACTCTGGATCTTTTCCAAAAAGGTCACTTAGTAATCAAAAGTGCAAGCTACAAGGTTGTTCCAGTGTCTCTATCAGAGCTGTACTTACTTCAGTGCAATATGAAGTTCATGACAAACTCTGCTTTTGAGCGAGCCCTGCCAATATTAAATGTGGCACTGGCATCCCTACATCCCATGACAGATGACCAGATTTTCCAAGCTATTAATGCAGGACAGATAAACGGTGAACAGCAGTGGGAAGACTTCAGCCAAAGGATGGAAGCCCTTTCATGTTTTCTGATAAAAAGACGTGACAAAACACGTATGTTCTGCCATCCTTCCTTCAGAGAATGGCTTGTTTGGAGAGCAGATGGTGAAAATACTGACTTCTTATGTGAGCCAAGGTAAATGAAACCTGCACTAAATGATGTTCAAATAACTGCGGTTATCTTTTATATAATCGTTTGAATTACTAAATATACATTTTATCTCAAATTTCAAAAGGATTCAGATCTTCTAGAATTGTGTTTTATCTGTGGTACCTGTGGTGTACTGTGAGATGAAACAAGACAAAAGCGGAGCAGTTTACAAATCAGTGTCGAACCTGCATTGATTCTGACATAGGCCCCTGGTGAGGTGACAGTAAAGAAATATTAGGAGTGTGTTTCAACTTTGAAATTTGCCTTTTTTCTCTTTGCATTATGGGAAGAAAATTTTGTTTAGATGGAGTGGTGTGTTTCAGTAGTCTGACAAAGAAAGCTGAGCTGTTATGACAGGCATACAGATCTGTTAAGATGTTTACGGAAAGTATAAAAGCAATTCTCTCTTTATCTTTTTTACTAGGAATGGACATGCTTTACTAGCTTTCATGTTTTCTCGACAAGAGGGAAAGTTAAACCGACAACAAACTATGGAACTTGGTCATCATATACTTAAAGCTCACATTTTTAAGGTAAAGTTTATAGCTTAATAGGTTTTATGACCTATTCATACAAATGAGTCATAGAGCTTATCCTGTGTTGCTTTAATAACTTATTAGAAGCCCTTGCAAAATACTTGGTAGTGCTAACAGACCAAAGTATTAACTTCTCTTTATACTGGGGAGTTGTAGATTTGAATAGTATTTCTAATCCTATAGAGAGATTTCCTGTTATGTCTATTCTGGTAGGGTCTCAGTAAAAGGACTGGAATTTCTTCCAGTCATCTTCAAGCCTTGTGGATTGGTTATAGCACTGATGGACTGTCTGCAGCCCTTGCTTCCCTGAGGAACATCTATACCCCCAATGTGAAGGTAAGAAGGTAAAGCACTTCTGTACAATCAGTGCTTCAGCTGCTTCAGCAGCATTGGTGCTGTAACTCTGTTGGTGAATGCTGAGATTAATGTAAACCTTTAGAGGAAAAAAGCCACCACTCTCTGCATCTGTAACTGAACTCCTTTATAACCAGTCTTCATGAACTTTTTTTAAGCTGTTGTTTAAAGTTCAGTTAAGTTTTCCGTGATAGAAAGAAGAGTTTGACCCTGATTTTGATGTAGCCACATTCCATAGCATAGATAAATGTGTGGATTAATTTTCAGGGGGTCAGATGTACCAACTGGTTTGCTTCAGCCATGTTTTCTTGTAGGGGAAAGTATAAAGGGGAATTGTAAAACAGGAGATACTGTGAGAGTGAAAGGATGCAAAATGTCAGAACTTTGCATTATTGTTTGAATCCCTGTATTATGGATAGGGAAATCTGAGTTGGTAAATTACAATTCTAGCCAACTGCTGAGCCTTTTGGTTGGAACTTTGTGCACACATGCATGCTCTGATAATTCTTTTGGAATCATAGATTCCTAGAATAGTTTGGACTGGAAGGAACCTTAAAGATTGTCCAGTTCCAACCCTTCTGCCACAGGCAAGGACACATACCATTAGACGAGGTTGCTCAAAGCCCTGTCCAACCTGGCCTTCGGATGCCAGGGATGGAGCAGCCGCAGCTTCTCTGGGCACAGAGATTGCATTTTATGCAGTCTGGTTCTCCATTAATGGAGTCAGTTACATAAATCTGCAGAGTAGCAGCAGGTCCCATGGATGAAATTGTCATGAAAAAGTAGTGAGTTTCAGGGGAGAGGTAAGTTTTCTGATAGAAGTGCACACTAATAGAATAATTATTTGCTAGCAGACTATCTTAAACTTTTATATTGCTAGGTATGTGATAAAGTTGATGTCTGCCAATAAAATCTCCATCAAAATTGAGAAGTAGCATATGAGTATTTGAATCAAGATCTTAAAGTCTCTTAATAAATTCAGACAAATCTGAATAAAAAGTTGCTTAAATCGAATTTTAGGTGAGTCGGCTGCTGATCTTGGCAGGAGCAAATGTGAATTACAGGACTGAAGTATTAAATAATGCTCCAGTGATGTGTGTTCAGTCGCACCTTGGACATGAAGAAGTGGTCACTCTTTTACTAGAATTTGGAGCTGCTATTGATGGAACTTCCGAAAATGGGATGACAGCACTTAGTTATGCAGCTGCTGCAGGTCACATGAGCATAGTTTCACTGCTGTGCAAAAAAGGTGCAAAGGTAAGCTCATGCACAAAGATTGCAATGTTTGCAGTCCAAAAAATCATGTAAAGACCTAAGAAAATTGTTGATTACATAAGTATATAATTAACTTGGGGCAGGGTATGGGGGAGATCATCTGCACAGACTTCTGTGAAACATTTTCCACGTGCCACAGATCACAAGCCACTGGCCTCTCCATTCTGGCAGTTTTGGGTCCACCTCACTGTGTACTTACGTAAGTGTGTACTTCATCAGGTTGTCCATGACTATCTTACGAGAGACAGTGTCAGAAACCTTACTATAGTTGAGGTGGACAGCATCCACAGCTCTCCCCTTATCCACAATACCAGTCACCTCGTTGTACAAGGCTGACAGGTTGTTTAAGCATGACTTCCCCTTAGTAAGCCCATGCTGACTACTCCAAATCACTTTTTTGTCCTTCATGTGTTTGGAAGTGGTTTCCAAGATAGTTTTTCCATTGCCTTCCCAGCAACTAAAGTGAGGCTGTTTGGCCTATAATTCCCCAGTTCTTCCTTCTTTGCTGTTCTTGAAGATAGGAGTGATATTCACTCTCTTGCAGTGCTTGGGAGTTCTTCTTATGGCCTTTCACTTGACTTTTTAACTTTGAACACCTTTTTTCCCTCCACCTACAATGCAGGTTGACTATGTAGACAAGAAGGGCCAGTGTGCTTTGGTCCACAGTGCACTGAGAGGGCATTGTGATATCCTTGAATACTTGCTCAACATTGCTTGGATAGCTCCATCCCAAGAACAGAATTCATTAAGAAGAAGCCAGGCATTGCAACAAGCTCTAACAGCAGCTTCCAGTATGGGACACTGTCAGGTAGGTTGGTAGTTCATATATGTCCAAGTTTGTTTGAATTTAACAGTTGTACAATACTGCTTGCTGCTATTTTTGAAAGAAGTCTGGAGAGCAGAACTATTGAAACTTCTGGTATTTAAAGCAGTGTGCACTCTTAGCAGCAGTTGTAAATGCTGTAGTTAACTATCCAGTTACATTATTTGCTTCAGGATTTGTTTATATGTAATTTTCTCTGTGTTTTTTTTTTCTCTCTTTTCCTGTTTTTCTGTTTTCCTAACTCTCTAGTGGTAACGATGATATTCTGCATTCATGCACTCTAGCATGTTTCTACTTTAGAGTGGTTTCTGGGTTGTTTGGTGTTTTTTTTCATAGTATAACAAACTGCATATTGCACATACTTGGACATGCTTAAATTTTTAACCTGGTGCACATATCAGGCTATAGACTTCAGCTTTCTTCAGCTTAATGTCACTTTAGACAGAAATTTGGAGTTGTATGTATATGATAAACATTACAGTACTATACTAAAATGAACACTAAAAGTAAGCAAATAAATACTTAAAATGGTTTAGATAATACAAGGTAATACAAGTATGTCTTCTGTTCACTGGAAAAATAAAACTTAACCTTGGTATAAAAGTAATTAGTAAGTAAAGATACTTGAGTAAAGATCATACTAGGCTGATGGGATTTCCCTTGTATGCATTGTGCTGTGCCAAAAGTGGAAACTTAAAATCTCTTCAATAAAACCATTTAAGTATTAAGTTCTTTTAAATCTATTCTTTAATTGCTATAAGATCTGATCTTTAGAGTTGCTTGAATGATTCAAATAGAGAAATGCCTCCATGCAATTAATTTATTGTATAATATATAAACCATCACTGTCTCAGTATTATAAATTGGAGGATTCTGAACTATGATTAACTTGAATTAATGGATAATTCCTTCACTCTTAAAAGTTGCTATCCAGGACTCAAATGAAAGCAGTCAACTGCTGAATATCAGCAAAATAAGTCACATTAATCATAAATAGTTACTGTTACCTGAAAGTGTCCATCTTTCCCGGTTTTTAGGAGTGGGATGCTGCATTTTTATTTTTGGCATTGTTTGCCTTAACTGTTGTGGTATATGTGGGTCACACAGTGCTCATTAAATCATAATATTGCAAAACATCCTGAACCAGTTAACAGAAGGGCACTGGGCTTTATTTTTAAACTACTTTCAATAACATTCAGTCATCTTCAAGTCAAACTAAAAATCATACTGAGCTTGCTTTGGTGGCTTATGAACAATAGATAGTCATTTTCTTTGATTCATGTGCATTGTTTTAAATCTTTCATCCTTTGTTATGTCTTGCAAGTGATGGTTTAGTGACTCACATCTCTAACTGATTTTGACAGGTGGTTTGTTACATCTTGACAATTGAAAAGGATCATGGAGTAGACATCAATGACACTGATGCCTTGTGGGGAGAAACAGGTATTTCCTTTCTTCTGTTCCCTAGTTAGAGTTGCTCATTTAAAAATAAAGAGATCCTGATTTTTTAAATTTAATTCTCTGTGGTAGAAGTTGTGGGAAATAACAGTTTTAATAATGAAATGCAGTGTATAAGTATAGAGATTTTAACTTAATAAACCCACTCTTCTCATGTATTGGAAAGAAGAGTTATTTTGTACTAAAATTACTGACTTCCTAATTAAATTGGAAACTGTATGTGGAAATACGGTGTTTGAGCTGCAGTGTAAATTTCTTAGCATTATCTGAGAATTTTTTGACTTCTTTTTGTTAAATCTCATTTGTTTACAAGAAACGTGAGGCCGTTCTCTCATTTATTCGAATGAGACCGTGGATGAAAAGACATTCCTCTCTGTGGAAGTGCCAAATATTTTTTTTAAAGACAAGCTGTAAGCTGTGCAGCCTGCAGCTGGAGGGTTTCCTGCTTTACCATATGAGTAGCATCTCAATTTCATTTAAAAAGATGAGATTGCACAAGCAGGTGTGAAAACTGTCTCTTTTAATTATTGTCACTAACCTCTTCGCATACCTGAGAAGCAAATGCTCTTAATTCCTGTGCTTATACAGAAGTCTTGTTGCAAATACAGTAAATTCCAAAACCCATACATCTTTTTCTAAATTTATTTTTCTTTATTTTTTCTTGACAATATTTTGTATTTAAGTTCTTATTGTATTGGGAATCTTTACTCATTAAGTAAGTACTTCCTTATGCAGTGTGGAGGTGGTGAAGGTCTGAGTCCAGGTAACTATGAGCAGTTCCCTGTATCATTTTTGTGCTCTCTGAGATATAGAGTAGTAAGTCTGGGACAAGAAAAACACAGAGTGAGTCAAGGTAGTCACGGGATTACATTTCATGGAATATTCAGTTAGCGAATGTGCAAAATTCATGTGGAAAGAATTCTAATTTATATGCTGCTGGAATCTGCACAGGTTTGCATGTGTGGGTGAAGTTATGTTTGTATTGTACTGAATGGTTCTTTGCAGTCTGTTTTGCAAATGAAAGTATGATGTGGAACTGGATAGTGATAGAATTAGAAGGACGAGACAGAGTGAGGAGCACAGTTTTGGAGCGACTGTTTCAAAAAGGAAAAAATCCATCACACGTTGAAACAGCTTAGAACAAACTTTAGGATTGTTTCTTTTCATGTAGTGACATGTTCCAGAACAGCTTGTTTCTGTTCATATACGTGAACTGCTGTTACCTGCTTGAATCCTGAGTTGGTTCTGCTCATTGTGGGGGTGTTTCAATAGTATTTTATATTGTGAGTCTTTAGAGGGAAAGACAGCTGGAGATCATCATTGCCATTCCCAGTATTTTATCCCATTAACGCTACTGAAGGCCACGTTTTTAGGAAGTACGGGTGCAAGGCCAGTTAAATAGCAAACTCAAGTGGAGCAGATAAAAAAGTCATGTAACAGATGAAGTGTGAGCATGTTCAGTGGAAGACTTCTAAGTGTGTTATCTGCATTTCCTTAGTTTACCCTTTTTAAAATCCACATTAATCTTAGTTGCAAAAAATTATCTTAGGTTAAAGACATCTCTTGAGATGTTTTCCAGTCTCATATATTCTATACAGATTAGGTAAATTTGAGCATAATTTACTGTCTAGGAAGAATGATAGAAAATAACTTCTCTTTGGTTGCTCGCAACTTTTGCAGAGTACCATTAGGCAGATCATCCATATTTTGGAGTAGAATAGATGGAATTCCTGAGCAGAGCTTTGCCCTGGTGTTGTTAAAGCTAACTGGAGGAATTGTTTAGCCATCTTATACCTGGGTTAGGTGTAGGGGGTTACATTGTTGCTGTAATGTTAGTGACACTGTGAGCTAAAATGCTGCTACTGGGGGACTCAAAAATGTGAAGTTTCTGAATGAGATGGTTTGTTTTGGCTTTCATGTTGGTATCTGTAAGTTACTTTCCAGTTGTTCAGATCAGAACAGTGGATGTAAATGTAACGTGGCAAAATATCTGTTGGTAAAGAGGGAATGGGTTAGATATTGTAGTTCCACAAAAAGGAATTTGCTGCTTCCTGCAGTGTTTTTAATTTCATTCACTTTCAGCACTTGTTGCAATTAAAAAAAACCTATCATGTTTGAAAATGCTGAAAAAAGAGTAACAAGAAATTCACAATTTGACCCACTTCTTATGGGAAACTCTATGGTGTTAGGATTTAGAATATGGAGGCACGAGTCCTTTGCCGATTCTTGCAGAAGAACCCATTTTCTCAAGTGTAAACATTACTGATGATGCTTTAACACAGCAACAGAAAAAAGCCACTCTAATTTCAAGCTCCATTTAAAACACACAATAGGTTGATGGAAAAAGGGGAAAAAAATCATGATGGAAAATATACTTTTTATTTTCAACCTTCAGTGACTGTCACAGTGAAAAGGTGTATGATAAGCTTTAGGAAAAGGTGGTGAGTTGTTTAAATGTGCAGCCTTACAGCAACACTTAAGCATTATGGTGCTGAGTAGAGTCACACAGTATTAGTGTTGAACGTATGGAAGCCTGCTTTCTCATAAGCCATGTATTGTGAACACAAATGTGCAGTAATTTGTATCTTATGAATGTCTAAAAGATCAAAACAGTGGTTTTCATTCTGTGCTACATGGACACATGTGCTACTACACTGTGTTGGGCTGTTCTGTCTCCAGTGTGTATAGGTGTGTACGTGCAGTTGTGATACTCTGATGTTTTCAGATAGGGCTGAAAAAGTGTCTGCCCATAGTAGTATCTGTGTTTAAAAGCTGCAAAGTTACTGCAATTTAGGTAGAGGTTAAGAGCATTCAGTTTTGACAACATACATAGTTCTGTTCAAAGAAAGACTTTTTTTAAGGTGATTAGAATGTTGATGTCTCTTGTGTACTGGAAAATATACAGTAATCCCCTGAAGTCTACAGCAAGGGTTAACACGCAGGAATTAGAACCATTAATTCTTAACCTACTGTACTTTTCACCGGGAAAACAGTTTTAACTAGTGCAGGATGAAGCTAAAGCTAAATTGTCCAAGACACAGACTTTCTGCAGGGATCTACATATGTGATGTTTTGTAATACATCACGGTGAGGGATCAGGTAAAACATACTTCCTGAAACTTGAGTTACAGTCCCTTTGCTAAATCCCAGAGCTGTTTCCACCTTCACCTTTAGGAAGGGCCAGATGGAAAGAGATGAAACTTTCTTGCCTTGAAAAAACTGATTAATGAAAAAGAAACTAGGACAGGTGGGTTTATCGAAAATGTTCATAAAGATTCCTCTTAAGCTACAACCTATGCACATGATACAGCTCTTACCTTTGAGAATCATCTGCCCCGCCCCCCTCCTTCCCCCCGTGGTTTATTGACTTAATCTGATTAATAGTTATGGAAATACTACAGAGCAGCAGAGTTGAAAAGATTGGGGCTTCAGTCACACTCGCGTAATGTGCATGTGTTAAAAGATGTGGTAAAACAGGTGAGATGATGTTGATGAAAATGCCTTTTTTAGCCCTGACAGCTGCTGCAGGAAGAGGGAAACTGGAAGTCTGTGAATTACTTCTTGAACGTGGAGCTGTTGTGACAAGAGCTAACAGGAGAGGAATTCCGCCACTTTTCTGTGCTGTGCGGCAGGGGCACTGGCAGGTCTGACATGTCTTTGTCAACTAAACGAATTCCTTTGGGAAGCTATCCTCAATTCCCCCCCATCTTTGGTCCTGTTATAAATTAGTGTAAATTTTCTAATACACGTTTGCATCAACACCAAAGGAATATGTTCAGAAGCTCGCTTTTAAAGTTATTTAAAGTGACAAATAATGGTAAATAAAGAAGCTGTGGCTGCCCCATCCCTGGCAGAGTTCAAGGCCAGGTTGAATGGGGCTTTGATCAACCTGGTCTAGTCGAAGGTGTCCCTGCCTGTGACGGGGGTTGGAACAAGGTGATCTTTAAGGTCCCTTCCAGCTCAAAACACTCTGTGATTTTACACAAAGGATTAAAAAGCATATCAACTGTATGGCAACTTTGATTATAATGTACTTGAAAAATAATACATGGGAGTTACAATATTTTATTTCCTAGACCAAGAACAGAGGCAGTTTCACATCCTCCATACTGCTTCTCTGTTAAAGGAGAGAGAGCCTTAAGGAATCAGGAGTGTTCCTCATGCTGGCCATTCCTGTCTGGAGAAGGCTCTGAATTGCCAACAGATTTCTCAATGATTGCTATAAATAACACCTTAGTCCTCTTCTTTAAAAGTTCATTCTCTTAAGGATAAAATTTGCCAATTAATTTTTTAATTGCTGTTTTCTGTTTCAGATTGCTAAACTCCTAGTGGAGCATGGGTCTGATGTGAATTTAAGCGACAAGCAAGGCCGAACTCCACTTATGGTGGCTTCTTGTGAAGGACACTTGAGCACTGTAGAATTTCTCCTTTCTGAAGGTAGAAAATAAATAGTGGTGCAATGCTGCACAGCTGTACCAGAGACTACATCTCTGTGAGTTGGGTAGTTCTGCTCATTAAACAGGACATCTTCATAACAAATGTCATTTTCTTTCATTTTACAGGTGCAACTATTTCCTCTCTGGACAAGGAAGGACTGACAGCTTTGAGCTGGGCATGTCTGAAAGGCCACAGGGAAGTGGTTCAGTATTTAGTTGAGAAAGGTGCAACAACTGATCAGACAGACAAAAATGGACGAACACCCCTAGACCTGGCAGCTTTTTATGGAGATGCTGATATTGTAAGTAGAACTAACAGTAGGAAAGCTAAGTTTCTGTTAAAATTTTGTAATACAGACCAAAGCTCAGAAGAAGTATTGCCAACCAGAACAAGAGGGAAATCTGAGGAAGTAGCAAAGATGCTGACGCTGCTGGCAACTTGACTACAGTACGTTTTCTAGATGAGGTTTTGGTGCAGAGGTAGTTGTGATAGAAGTCCAACTTTATGCCGTTATGTTTTATTGTCTGCTGTTCAACACAGTCTTTTAAATCTCAATAAAAAGGAGCATTTACAATTTCTGCTTTGGATGAACTGGAATTAAAAAAAAAAAAATGGAAAAAGGGCCTTTTGGGACATGAAAGGAAAGTACATTTTTTTTTTTAAGTCATTGCAAAGCCATCGGGGTGACCGGGCAGGGTCAGCTGGGTGGCTTTGTGGAACAGAGACTCCAAATGAGAGATGTAGGAAGAATAGTATTGCCAGGACAGATGAAATGCAGAAAGATTTTGCTTCTCCATCATTAGTTGTCTTTGATAGGTATTTTTCATGCTTTCCATGACTGGGAAAGAACTGTTAGAAATGCTGATGCTTTTCATCTTGTAGAGATGGCAATGAGCACATCTCAGTGTTACTGTCAGTCTGATAATGTGGAACTACAAGGCCTGAGGTGAAAATTCACTTCTTCTCAATTTGTTTCATAGGTCATTTCAGAAATAGGACAACTGAAGTGCCTTTTCCAGTGCTGTACCTTTCTCACATACTCCCTTCTTCCTCTGTAGTGAATGTTATAATGCAAAAATTTAAGGTGAATTTAAGGCATTTTAGGTGAAGTTTTTCTGATCTGAAATGGACCATGACTGTACCTGAGATCAAAGGATACAGTAAGGTTAAAGTCTGTGATTTGGAATCCTCTGTATCTTTAAAATTACAGATTTTTTTTTTTTAAGTGAGTGTTTATTTTTATCCTTATTCTTCAAAACTCAGTAATAGTGTAGTGTTAAACTGTACTTGACGCTAAAGCTACAGGGCCTGCACTGCTGCTCTGTTCTCACTGCATTTGTTACCCTGGGGCTTGAGTTGCTGCCTCTGCATATTGGAACGTAGACCATGACCAAAGGAGGGAATGGAGAGATTAGGTGGTAGTTTAGCTATGCCATTGTTCTGCCTCTCCTACCAGAAATAATGTTACAAGGCCTGTCTTGTTTCTCTTCACAGGTGCAGTATTTGGTAGAGAAAGGAGCAATGATTGAGCATGTAGACCACAGTGGCATGCGGCCACTGGACAGAGCTATCGGATGTCGTAACACAGCTGTTGTGGTAATGCTGCTGAGAAAAGGAGCTAAACTAGGTTAGTGAAACTGGCCTGTACTCAAGAGAAGCAACTGTGTATCTGTTTTGCTAGAATCACTGTCATTTCAGTAAATAAATAAGTCTGGAAGTGCACACTAGATTTTTGCAGGTTGTATGGTTTGCAGATGCTTGCACAAGAGAAATCTGTCTCTTAAAGGCAGACACTCAAGGCTCACTTCAGAAGTGAAGAAATTAAAGTAATTTTATTGTGTTTCTTTCTTTACCATGTGTTAATGAAAAGGTTTGGAGGAGTCAGTCTTTACATGGTTACTCTATCATTATAAACAAGGAAATGATGATTGCACTATTAGTGATACTTAATTCTAGGAATTATTTAGAAGTTTTAAATTTAAATAATATTTTTAATAGATTATAGAATTGCAAAGAGTGGTTAAAATTGTACATCCAAATGATGTATTATCAGTAGGCAAAAAGTTGGAGCAGATGTGTACATAGTAATTCCTGAATCTGTAGTGCCTCTAAATCATCATTTGTTATTGTTTGGGTACTATGGATGATTAAGTACAGATCCTTACTTAGGCCTGGACTTTACTGTGACTTTTATACTGGCCTATTCTGGCTTAATACCAAGGATGGAATGAATCAGACCGTTTAATACCTGGCTCTCTATGTGTGGCAGCAGGGCAGGTATGGATGTATACCTATCTTATATACATATGCATGCAGTACTACTACTACTAATAGTTCTATGCAGGTGGAATATCTACTGAAGTAGGATTAGGTTTTCTAGGGTCAGTGGGTATCAGAAACACACTTGCTTCCCTTTTGTCAGAGATCCTTAAAATTTAACTTGCAGGAAATGCAGCATGGGCAATGGCCACCTCCAAACCCGATATTCTGCTTATTCTGCTGCAGAAGCTGATGGAAGAAGGAAATATACTGTACAAAGTAGGTAGATTTTTTTTTAGGGTTTTTTTTTTCTGATAGCAGAACATTATAATTTAACTTCTGTGTGAATGTAGATTAAAGTTCTTTATACCTCCTTTCATGTTCAAACAAGATGTGTACTTGCACATCCTTTTATGTTGGGAATGAAGCCAAGAAATCTTGGGAACCCTGGGAAGGAATCACTGAATATTCCTGTGTAAATGAAATAAGTAAATGAAAATTTCAATATGGATAAGTACATTTTCTTTCTATTGAGCAAGTTACCCTGAACATTTGTAGCAGCCAGTTGCTGCTTAAGAGCAACTCGGAATATAAGGTGCTCGTTTGAAAGTGCCTTGTTGAATTGACATTTAGGCATGTCCTTTTTTTCAGCATAATGTTCTTTTGTGTGCTGTTTAGGTATATATTGAGGTAAGTGACAGCTCTTCTGATACGTTCTTTTTACTAACGATACATTGCTTAGAAGAGGAACTGGCATTTGGTAAACTGAGACATCTGCTTTACTAGTGCAGCACAGTGCGGAATGGCTTTATAGAAGCATCATTCGAAGTCTGTTCTAGATACCTGTAATTTGTAGGAGTTTTTATAAGTGCCCTCAAAAAGCTGCTACCTTGTCTCTGATCTTTTTTCTGTATCAAATGGCTTTGCATATTAAAGAAAGAGACCATTCAGGCCTTGCTGTCATGAATTAGATTCTCCCAAAACCTAGCCCTTAGAGTTACAGTCAATCACCTCATCAGATATTGGACTGCTCTCTTTAAATAAGTAAATGATGAACTGTGTTGTACCTGATTTTTTCTCATTCAAGAAGTATGAATTAATGGTATACATCCTGCTGAAATACCATTAAGGGTATGAGTTTAGAAACAGACTTCAGTTAACATCCAAGTTCTCACCTGTTTCTGTGTGCAAGTGTAATTCATACTGTATATATTTATTTAAATCTAGCTCTGTGTTTCTTACTTGAAGAGCAACTCTTGATACCTGTCAAGTATCAGTGTGCTTTTCTGCAACAGTATTGCAGCATTCGGAGTTCCTGAAAAGCTTCTTGTTTTCTACATTTGTAGAAAGGCAAGATGAAAGAAGCAGCACAGCGCTATCAGTATGCCTTGAGGAAGTTTCCAAGGGAAGGATTTGGAGAAGAAATGAAAGCATTCAATGAGCTGAGAGTTTCATTATACCTAAATTTATCACGATGTCGCCGAAAAACAAATGTAAGCTCTTGCTGTTCATCTGTTGCTTCTCTGGTATAGGGAACCTTAGATTTCTCTTCTACTCCAGTACTTGAGTTTGTAGCTGGGACATTTATTTCTGCTATTTTAGAATCCTTTTCACTGTATCCCACTTCTGGGCTTTGTTGTGTCAACAAATGGGGACAGTTTGTAAGATGTGAGGGCATGTTGCTGTGGGGGATTTATTACAGCTGTTCTTAGGAAATCCAGTTATTTTGGAATGACAAACTGCTGGATGGTTTTGGTACTTTCTGAAAAGACTGAATGGAAAATGCTGCTACTGCTACTACAACTAGTGTGTGTGTGTGCATTTCTTATCATATTCCACTGAGAACCTCTCATTGCATTTTGCTAACCCTGAAGTGCATCACTTTCCATCTAAAACTCAAGTACATCATATTGCTCTGTTCTTGCATATCGTCTTGGGACAGGGTTTTTTGATGTTAATACTTCCCGACCTCCTCATACTCCATATAATTCAGTATTGTGAATCCCCTGCGCCATACATGGCTGTTAGAAAAATAAGGCTTGCTTCTGCCTCCAGCTTCCCCAAAGCCATCTTTGCCCCTGTTTAAACCCTGCTTAAACCCTGCTTTTGTCAATTGCAGTCTAACGAACAATTTACTAAACTCTGTGTTCTTGTTAAATGAAGACCACATAAATTAGATGCAGTGCAATTCTACTTTCACAATTTTACATACCTTGTCAGAGGCAGCTCTGGACTCGGCCAAGCCATTTCCTAAATTTTCTTGGTTTTGTCTGAATTCATAAATCTTTAACTGGCCTTTTTAAAAAAAACATTTGAAAGCCTTGCTGTTTGGGGTGGTTGTTTTTCTTTTAAACATGAAGTCTCTTCTGTCATTGGAACATCTCTGGGTTGAAGGTAACCATATCCTGCTTATATTAACACTGCTTTTAGCTACCTTGGAGTCAATCTCCCTTGACACAAGAGGCAAGGTTAGCAAGATGAGGTCTGTTCTCGGTCTTTCAGAAAGTATCTGCTTTTGCTATCTGATAAAGGGACTCTTTGTACTGCATAAGGTGTCCACACTTGAAGCAATACAGGGCATGCACCTTTCTTTTGTTGTCAATGTATAATGAGTACATTTGTTGACATTATTAGGACTTCGGTATGGCTGAAGAGTTTGCTACCAAAGCACTGGATCTGAAACCCAAGTCTTACGAAGCCTATTATGCTAGAGCGAGAGCTAAGAGGAACAGCAGGTACTGTTTGGTTTTGTCCATCTTCCTAACACTTTCAGTAGGTCCTTGTCTTTTCTACTTGTTGTATCTGGAATTTGCAAAGAAGTTCTTTTCCTTGTGCACTTTCCATCTGTATTAGGTCTCAGTATCAGTTAAAGCCAACCCAGCCCCAAAAAGCAATACTGAATAATCTTTTAGGCAAACAGTAGAAGAGGGACTAAGTGTAAGAGCAGATGGGACTGCTACTCCAAGTGATTCAGCAGAATGTTGACAGCAGTGTGCCACCAAACTCCAGCACTGCATTATTTATGATTTACTACTGGTTGCTTCTATAGGACAGGATATGTTGAATCATTAACAGTTCAAGATAAAAACAAGGGGAGCTTGAGAATCAGCAAACTGTAGTGGTATAGCTTGAAGCCTAGGGAGAGGTGCCTTTTTGATTCACCATGTGTTTTCTAAGCAGAACAATAATCACAAAGCAGAGTTCAGCCAGTCACCTGCTCTGAAGGGAACAGTGAAGCATTTACAAGACAATGCTGAGACTTACATTTGCCCCTGGTTTTGATTGAGTTTAACTGTGGGTTGGTTTTTCTTTTTCCCTAACCAGAAAGCTACTTGCTGCTCTCGCTGACCTGCGTGAAGCCACGCAGCTGTGTCCCAGCAATCAAGAGATAAAACGTCTCCTGGCACGAGTAGAAGAGGAATGCAAACAGTTCCAGAGGACACAGCAACAGAAGCATCAATCTCCACAGCTACTACAGCAGATTAACAACTCTGATAATGAGGAAGAGGGCATTATACATGGTGTGAATGACAGTTTTAATCTTCAAGACCGGGAAGATGAACTGCCACACCCTGAGGAATCTGTTTCCTGTTCACAAAGGCTGCAGTGTTCTTTGGCTGCTTCGTCATACAGCAGGACCCTTCAAGAAGGTGTTCAGCAGAAAGCTAGATCTGTGTCCCCTCAAAGCAGAACAGGCAGTAAATACCTGAGAGAGCCAGGCTTGATCATGCAGCCAACAAAGCAGGCACAGATTGTGAAAACTAATCAGCACCTGAGCTCCATCCAGCCTGGACCAAAACCAGGAAGCAGTCCATGTAATGCAAAGACACAGTCATCTTTTCAGCATCTTCCCCAAAGTCCCTTGCCAGTCCGGCACTGTAAAATTCAGCATTTGGATGGGACAGGCACATTATCATCTGGAAGCGTTTCCGCAGGTCCTAGTTCTGAACTGTACAATGAGAAGTTTGTGTCCAGCCAGTGTTCCCATTCACAGCATAATGAGAATCTGTCCTCACATTCTTTTGCAAGTAAGTCTAAAACCACCGACAGGTTGACAGCCTCTACTCCAATGAATTTCAGTGAAGCAAGGCAGCAAAGTCCTGTCCCCTGTAGTTCTCCAGCTGGTAGTATGATTCTCGCCAGCTCAACCAGCAGCTTAAGTTCAGCCAGTAGTTTTTCAGATAGTATTAAGGGGCTGGGCCCAGATGTTCGTCTCAAGGAGAATAATGTTCATCAGGTTCAGGCTACTGCTGAACACAGACCTCGCAATACTCCATTTATGGGGATCATGGATAAGACTGCAAGGTTTCAGCAGCAAAATACTCAATCCAGTCGTACATGGCACTCTCAGGCATCGGAGGGATTATCAGCACATGTTGCTTCTGGGGGCATTCAGCCCTCCAATTTTGAGCAGTTCTCAGTCAAGCACTACCAAACTAGAATCAACTCTACTGGTGCTGCACCAGGTGACAGCAGCCAGAACGGTCTGCAAGCTAAAGACCGTGAGGAGCTCAAGTGCCAAATGTCAACCCACTGTCAAGACAGCAGATCACCTAAACAGACACCACATTTATACCCAGATGTGGTATCACAGCCTCACAGCAGTAAGGAAGGCCATCTGAGTCATGGCACGGCTGCAAAACCAAAGCGATCATTCATTGAATCAAATGTATAACTATTACTGTGTATATTTACCAGGTTGTAAAACTTGGCTCATGACATCATAGGGTATTACTTCTGTACAAAGTACTGATGGCTGGTCACTTGTGAGTATGCAGTCCATGCTGGCCAGTTTTCAATGGGCTACAACCACTTCAAACTGGTCCTAACATCACAGGACAGTTACAGTAACTGGAACAGCAAACCTATGTGAAAAGAGTCCGTGACGATCACCAACCCACCGCGCTAGGCCCTCGTGCAGACAAAGCCTTTCCATCCTATTTCACCATCAAGTAAGACTTTCCTTTTACACAGGGCTTTAATCTCTGGTTATATTACATCTCACCACTTACATAATAGTTGTGCCTCTCTAATGCTTAAGTAAGTGCTTACTTCTCAAAACAGTGTTAAGAAAGATAATCTGCTGCATAATACTCAGATCTGTATATGTATGCTTTTTTTTTAAATCAAAGATAGTATTTTATCACTTTTCTAGTGGGATCTAATTTGGGTTGCATGATGTACATTTAGGAAGCATAAATAATTTGTGTCTGAGTACAATATAAGCGGCCATGTTTGGACATGTAAATATAACTATTTTTAGTAACTAGAAGAACTCAAGTAAAATAAACAGCAGCATTTGCATGTGTATTGAAAGGCTTTGACCATATTGGTTATTGCACTGAAGAACACAATATTATGGCATATTAACAATTATCGCACTTTATATAGTTTATCTAATCACCTTTGGGTGCTATCTTAAAGCAAGATGATTTATTGTTTATTGTGGAAAAAGGTACAGCAATGAAATCTTTAGGAATTGTTTTTGTGGGAAACCCAAGAAATTGATGAAGATGAAAGTTTGAGGACAAGTGTACGTGCAGCTGTGTGACAGGATGAAGTTGTGAAGTTTCTCAGAGGAAATTCAGTTTTAAATTGGTGAGATCATTCTGCAAACAGGGAGCTGTAGTGCCATCCCCGAGTGCAGGTAGGTTGGAGTGGTCAATGTGACAGGCACAGTTCACGTCCTGTTTGTGGACAGTGTTGGACATTGTAAGCAGCCTTTTACTTCTTTTTGAGTTTGCATCATTATGCTTTAGCTTATTTATTGTTTCCTGTTTCTTTGGTATTTTGTACAACTCCTATATTAGTCTTGTCCTGTAGTTCTATTTTTGCACAGCTACTGTATTTTTTCCATACAAAATAAAGATTGTTAATACACCTGTGGGAGGAGATGGAATCCTTGATGGTTAGAGTAAACTCTCCAGCTTTTTTACCTACACACTGAGGAATAGGGAACAAAGACTCATTTTTGGTTTTTATATTAGTAAAAGAAATACAGGTCATATGCTCTGCTATCTCTTAACTTCTGCAAGACTAACATGGCAAAATCAAGGCACAAAACTCATAAAAGTGGTGAAATCTTTATGAAAACTTTATTTGAAAACCAGAAATACCACAAAGTAAAATTACCAACAACAGAAGTTTTTCAGTCATTTTCTGGGAACTTCCAACAGTGAAGATTTTCCTTCTAACAAACATTTTAATGACAGACACTGCTGAGACAAGAAACACTATTTTCCCCCCCCAGTTATTTCTGATGCAGTTATTTCTTTTAGCCACATACAATTTCATTTCAGCTGATCTGAACAAATGACTTCAGAACTTGGTGGTTCACACAGGTTTCTGCTGAGTCTCCAGCCAGCGGCTGATTGCCATTTTTAGTGTCCTGTTTGGTGTAAGCATAGGAGAGGGGAGAGGAAGATTTGTCATGGGACTAGATCGTCTCTTACTGTTGATCCAGTTTTCTATTGCTTCCTTTTCGTAGGAATAGCCGTCTACAAAGAAACCATCATCAGAAGCTGGTATTACAGACGCTTGGGCACTGTCACATGGTACAGATTTTCACTATTTAAATTTAAGAGGCGTAAGGGAATCAGTATTTCCAAACAGAATTGAAATACAGAAAAATTACATGGTTTGTGAAAGCTTTACGATAGCCCGTATTTGCTTCAAATTACATAGTTAAATGTACTACAGTAAAACTTTATACAGCAGTATTAAGATTAAAATTTGATTCAACTTTTCAACTGACACTGTATTTGGCAGCCTAACAACTACAAGCTCTTTGAGAAAGCACTGTAAATTTATCAGCCAGTTACAGCTCCATTAGCTCATGGATGCCTCTAAGGCAGAGTATGTGTGAGACTCTTGTAGCTGGGCCTGAACCTTCCTCCAAAGAGCCAGATCTGGCTGTGAGCATGGGGCGGGGGCAACAAGGACATACAAAATATCAACTCCCTCTTCTGAACTGGGACACTGATGTTTTGCTGCTATAGTGATTTGGGCTGCCCCTGGCATTTTGCCCCTCTGTGGGCAGCAGAGGCAAATCTGCCATCCGCAATTGCTAAACTGGCCCTTTACCACCCAAGGGAGTGTCTCTGACAAGATCATGGAATTCAGCCATGCCCCTGCATGAATTTGTGACTAAGGTACACAAGTGGTAAACAGGGTGCAGTTACATAAGGGCTTCCTGTGTCCTTATTTGTAGTTAAGGAATTATAGAGAGTACGGATAAAGTTCATTACAAGACTATATAAAAATATCATCAGAGCTGCCTGCAAAGGGTTCTGTGCCTGTAGCCATACATGTGTAAGTAAGAAGCACCGGAGTAGTGAGGTGAAGTAGCCAGAAACCTGCACTGGCAGTCAGTGTTTGTAACACTAGGGCTTGCTCAGCTCCTCTGAAAAAATTCCTTTTGAAGAAAGAAAATCTGCTCTTTAGTTCTAAATGATGCTGAAGCCACCACCCCAGACACTGTCAAGCCTCACCATGCAGCTGAAAGGGATGTCCTCCCTCTGCCCCAGTACCTACAGAAACATAGCACCAGCTTTGTGTCTGCTAGTTAGGGACAAGGGGAGAGGAAACAGAAAGGAACAGAACAGTTACTGTACATGAAACAGAGTTGGAAATAAAACCAGCCTCTTTAGAAAAAGAGCTCCTGAGAGGGGGAGGGAGGGAAACACCCTGAAATAAACATAAAACTCTGCTTTACCAAAACTGCAGAAATGGCATATTGGTGTTAAAGTTACTGCATGCCTTGCACTAATGAAACTATTAGATTTTGATCACAGTTTAAACAAACATTTCCCTTTTCTGTTTAGCTGGAACTAAAGTTCTTGACCAACTTTTAAAGGGTAATTTTCACTTCAGGAGCCCTTTATAGTAAACAAAAAACCACTGAAAGCTGACCAGGAGTAGAAAGGGCTCAGGCTGGTTTCATATTTCTAGCTCTGAGTGTACAGCATGGAGATACATCATGCATGTGGTTCAGCCTTTTTACATTCAAATGCTCCGTGGTGTGAGGTGAAAAGCTCACTAACAAACATCCATCTAATGCATCGGTACTGCTCCTGTGCAGCACTTGGCACTGAATGCAGATACACACAGCTGGTGACTGAGCCTGAGCTGGGCACTCACTCAGCCCAAAGCACCTGCCCACTTTCAGGACTTCAGCCCCTCCAGCCACACGGAAGCAGCCGTTTGTTTGTTAGTAAAGAACAGGCAAGTACAGACAGGCTTGCCCAGAAACACCTCTGATTAAATACAAACCTGTGTCCTCCACCCTGCTGCCAACATAGTGCCACACTTTTATGTCCTTCCCCTTTATTGAATATGAGACATTTAACTAAACATTGGAAAAAAAAAATCTTACCTGAAAGAAACATGCAGTTCAGCATTCTGCCTTTTTGCTTGCTTTAAATTTTACACAGCAGAGAGGCAAAAATACCTAAATTCCTCCAATTCAATCTGCAAACTGCCTACGTCTTAAAGCCAGCAACATTCATACTACAGGTGCTGCAGTTCTACAGTGCTGGGCCACTACGTACTTTCTCAGTGAAGTAGCCTGATAGTATCTGTATACCACCTGTGCTGCCACAAACCAACCCTTCTGCTGCAATTTGCTAGCATTTCTGTTGTTACTCATCAACTTCCATAAACCAGTGTGTGGCACTCCCAGCTATGCCCATCCTGGGTTCAGAAAAGCAGAGGAATCCCACGTCTCGAGATAGCAATCATGCTGCTGACAGGAATACCAAATGACATGCAGGCACTATTTACTAGTTCGTAAATACTAGAATTGATCAGACACTCTGAATGTCAACAGTTTCTCTTCAAAATGCCTGACTTTATAACATACACTCGAATAGTGTCTGGCAATGATTTACAGCTTTCCATCAAACCTATCCTCTAAAACTATGTATCCTTATCTTAAAATTACATTTAAAAAAGGATACACAAGGCTGTCCTCTTACTCCTACTGCTTAGGAGCTCAAGCACTGTTAACTGCAGTGCTTATCACTCCAGCAGTTAGCAAATGTTTTCATATCATCTTGAATGTTTTAATTCTCAAAAGTCTGGCCTGAAACCTCAAAACCAGTATGAAGTCAGTCACTGCTTGCGGAGCACCAAAAACATGTACTGGTCTTTTGATGATCATACACACACACACCCCAAAGGTCAGAGCTGTATGACACTGCTTCTTCATACAATGTTTAACTACAGAACATGTTCTGCTCCCTGCATCTCTCAGCTCCAAGGTCCTGCTGAATTTAAATAAATCCCATTCTGTACAAGCGCTGAAGCGCCATATACGTTTTGTACTGTAAGTAGTATGAGCCTGGTTTTTGCTTCTACACCCCCATCCCCATGTGCACAATTCCACTTCGCACTTACCAAGACAATTCCGAAACAGAATTCCAAGCCCAATCACAAAGGCACAAGAGGACAGCACATTAAAAAAAAACATTGCACAGCCTCCTCAGTAGAGCTGACATCAGCAAATTGCCCGATACAGTGTTTTTCACCATACGAAAAATGTAAGCAAATTAAACATTTACCACAGCTTTTTTTTTGTTACAACAGCTATTTAGAATAGTTTCTCTTTTTTCAACTGGTAAACCAGATATGCCCATTTTTGCATTCCCAGACCTATCTTTACCCTTATAACTCAATTTCGCCAACGGCATTTTAAGACATACCTGCTGCAATGACAGGATCCTTCATAAGCTCCCTTGTTATAGGACATAAGAACTCATCAGGGATCGTAATGGGAACAGAGACTGTTTTCGTCCTCAGTTCTTCAATTTTCTGGAGGACTTTCCTGCGCAGGCCTAGAGACTCTGGAAAGTTATTGGTACATGAAGTGGACAACAGAGACACGTAAGGCAAAGAGCTCTTGAAGTAACTGGCAGTTGTGCTACAGGAGACCCCACTCCACCTCATCACCCTCACCTAATACAGAAAAGTCTGCAGACACCCCTGTCCATCACCACAAACAGCTCAGCTATAGAAGGTCACTCCTGCTGGCTCAAGATAACTCTGTGATAAAGGAAACAAACAGCAAAATGGATGCAAGTGAAACATCACAGCAAAGATTTGGCTCCCAGGCAGAACTGCATTTTAGTGGATGCGTAACAGAATCACACAGAGTGCTGTATATGCAAAGCTAAACTGTAGGTAAAACTTGAGACAGGGCAGAAGGCAGCAGTATTTCTCCCTTGAAACCAGACTACATATAGAACAGTATGAAGGTAACAGCAGTGCGCAAGTGCCACCCATAATCCCCTTCAAATAGAAGGCAACCTACCACCAAAGCACTGGTGTGAGGACTCATCACCCTCTGACCAGTTCTGCCTTGCAGCATGGCACAGGGTCACATTTATGTTACAAAGTGCAAATCACACCTGGCTAATCTGGCGGCCTTCTATGACTGTTGGCAGGTAGGGGAAGAACTACTGATAGCATCTACCTGGACTTTGTAAGGCCTTTAGCACAGTACCACACAGCAGCCTTTTCTCTGAATCAGATATTTCAATGGATGCACTGTTAGAAGCATAGGGAAATCTGAAAAAAAAAAAAAAAAGAGCTGTGCCCATGTTTGAGACAGCAGCCAGTTCTTCCAACCCAATTGTGAGTGGAAGAGGAAGAAAGAAACCTGGCAGTGAGAAAAGCAATTTTATAGTTCTATAAACTGGCACATTACAACTTTAACCTGTCAGGATTGGAAACGCATCCCAGATACCAGCAATCTTCACCTTGCAGCAGCACAAAACATTCCTCCTTTTCAAAACTGTTTTATTACAAAAAACCTGCAGCTGTGATATGTCACAACTTCCCAGCTAGTGGTGGTAAATACTAGTTCCTACTCTGGTTAACTCTCCATCTTCAGTACTAAAATAAAGAGTTGACACAAGAGTCTTCCAACCAACTGCTCTGCTCTGCCTGCAGACTGCCAAGTGGGCTGGTCTTAACACATCAGGACTCTCAGCTTTACTGTACAATTAATCAGCTGCCTCAAGTAATGTGTGCAGAGGGATAAAACTCAGTCACACTGATATGAAAGTCATTGTAATCAGCAAAGTTAAAAGATGTCACAGAGTAAGAAAAGTACATGCAAAAGGAAATAAATGAACCTATGTTTCTTAGGAAGAATTCTGAAATATGTAAAGATAAAAACAATGCAGGGATTGAAATACAGTGCTGAAATACAATAAAAGTTCAGGCTTACTCTTAGGAAAGTCTCCATGGCAGTTTTGTAAAAATCAGTAAGAACAGTTTGAATCAAGAAAAAATAAACATAACCAAAGGAAAGATAGGTAAAAAAGGAACCAAGTGTAGTTATGACTGGATTTTGAGGGCATCTTCTTCAGTCTTCAACACATGGGCAACTTTCCTAAATTCCTCTCATGCAAACAGATTGAAGATTGTTGCATCCCATTTGCAGTTCAGTTAACTACATTCTGCTTAAATCTCTAGTCAGGGATTAAAGAATTATCCATGACACATTATCTTTTGAAAACTAGTTATAAAAGAACACTTAAGATTTTGTTGGTACAGGCAAAGCACGTGCAATTTTCTGTTTAACTCATATAGAGCAATTCCCCTAAAGTTTACTCCTACTTCGGAATACACGTAAGGAATGGAAAATCACAAGTGATTCACATTCTGCTCCAAACTGCTAGTTTCAAGCTCATTCTCAGACCCAGCGTTTCTTGATAAAGCTGTGAAAGAGGAAAGAACTCAAGTCATACTCTTTGTATGTACTGAGACTGAAACCTTAAAACCAGAAGAGGAAGACAAAGCCCCCACATTTTGGTAACACACTGCTGATGAAGAGGAAACAAATCAGCCTGATAAGAGATTTCAAAATTCAGTTTATGTGTATTCATCCTTGGTTTATGTTAGGGACACCCTGCAGTAAGTGAGAAGTGTTGTACTGTCTTTAAGACAATCTGTCCTCTTTACATACCTAACCTAAATTAGGACAGAGTAACATGAAAAGAAACCTTCTCAGTGTGCTGCACAAGAGAAAAGTATTTGGAATGCCTCCAACTTCCTTACAGCTTGTGATACTACAGTACAAAATACTTTGTGTGCCACTAATGCCTAAACTGAAGGTGTGGTTCCAAGAATCAGACCTGGTCTCACATCCTGCCCCCACTCTGCAAACACAATGAAGTCAATTAACAATTAGCCTGATAGGAAAAAAGTAGACAGGCATAGAACAGTGTACCTCTGCCTTCTATTCTGAACTGGAAGAGCATATGTATTCTTTTTTTTTCTGATGCAGCTGCATCACAGAACTGCAATATGTCAGTGGGTCTGTTTGGAATTGGGAATCCCAAACTTTGTTGAATGTACACCAGCTTTTCTGCCAGAGTGTATATAATTGTCATTTTACTTTTGCTCAATGTCTTCCAGAGTTTAATGCAGTGGTATTTATACTATATGACACTTAGGTTGGAAAGAGCTAATTCCATTTGCATGGTAATGCAGCATTCTTTCAAAAAGCTGTCAAAAACAATCAAAGCAACTAATGAAATGTTATGTGAACCAGTTGCTGACCGATTTCTCTTAGATTAAATGGCTTCAAAGGTGTGAGGATACATGTGTTACCAAATGCAAATCAGAACTGGAGCAAAGACTTAACAGGACAAGAAATAAGCAGCTAATAAAAATAACAGAAGAAAAAGCTCCTCTCCTATCATTCATGAAGTAAAATGGTCTAAAAAAACCCCAACACCTCCCTTTGCAGAGACTATAAAAAAAACCTCAAAACTCTTTAGCAAGATCTTACGGAACTGGTAAATGCTGCATTTTTAGAGCAAAGAAAACAGATTATCAAGGAGAGAAAGGGCATGGTCATTCAAAATTTAGTCAAACTGGAATTTAAATAACACCAAAAAGCATGTAAGTTTCAGGCACATAGTATTTTCCTGCCTATTCTGTAAATGCTTGAGCCATGGCAGAAAGACAGCAATTCTTCAACTCAAATATATCAGGTTGTAATTTCTACTGTGTTTCAATTATAGTTGTAGAATGATATGCAGAAGCAGAATCACAAGCATTCACCACTTCAGAACTGACTGATCTGAATGATTTGGTGCCTTTGGCCAGTATACTTCATTATTTTGTTTTAGAAACACCTTTCATATAACCATTAATTAACCACCTCAAAGGAGGTGATTCTTCTTGTTTACTCCACTCTTGTGAGACCCCACCTGCAGTGCTGTTCTGGGGCCCCCAACATAAGAAGAGTGTGGAACTGTTGAAGGAAGTCCAGAGGAGGCCACGATGATGCTCTGAGGGCTGGAGCACCTCTCCTATGGAGACAGGCTGAGAGAGCTGGAGTTGTGCAGCCTGGAGAAGAGAAGGCTCTGGGGACAAGACCTTACAGCAGGCTTACAGTACTCTAAGGGGTACTACAAGAAAGCTGGAGAGGGGCTTTTTACAAGGGTATGCAGTGACAGAACAAGGGAGAATGGCTCAAAGCTGGAAAAGGGAAGACTGAGATTAGGTATTAAGGAGTTGTCTTCACTGTGAGGGTGGTGAGGCACTCATACAGGTTGCCCAGAGAAGCTGTGGCTGCCCCATCCCTGGCAGTGTTCAAGGCCAGGTTGGACAGGTATTTGAGCAACCTGGTCTAGTGGAAAGTGTTCCTGCCCATGGCACGGGGGTTGGAACTGGATGAGCTTTAAGGTCCTTTCCAACACAAGCCATTTCAGGATTCTATGAGAGTGGAACTCATTGCTTCACACTGCATATATGCTGGTTCGTATTTGTGAATAGCTCATGTTTATTAAGACAGTAAGTAATTTCAGTCAGAACTTACAACTGCCTGATACCTGTAAAAATCCAACTCCTTATTCTGTAATCTTATGATAGGTGTTAAAGAACCTACTGAAGACAAGCATGGCAAAAGACCAAAGTTTTGAGAACAGAGAGTGAGCAGTGAGCATTTTACTCATTAATAGGAAAGAACATACTGAAGCTACTTCAGCTCATATGTAGAATCAATCCTCACTGCATCCTTTTATAGCAAATGAAAGATCCATAAAGCAACAGCTTCCCATAATCAGCCCATATTCTAGATGCGCTCTGCCTAAAGCCACATCCATCCTTTGCATCTTATAGCCTGCCTCACAATGGGCTCCCACAACTCAGATTTTATTCTCTTATTTCAGGTTGACTTGCTCTTGACGGCATCATTACAAATCTATCTGGCAACACATGTTTTTGTTGATTTTATTTCCCCCATAGAGCATGCTATATTCGGCAGCTCAGTTCTCATCATTGGTCACACTGCATTCAATTCTCACACGACCTTCTAGTCCGCATTATTTGATTAGAACCAGCTGGTGACTGCTGCAACACAGTTTTAGGTTACTCTAATGTTAAAAGTAAATGCTTGCAGAAACTGATAAAGTCAAGTGCCTTTTGTGGATGACAATGCCTGAAAGATTCCCAGCATGTCCGTTGATTTGTAGAATTCAACAAAGCCAGCACATACACAGCAATCCTATGATCTGATATAGACCAGTATCACACACACACACACACACAAAGAAGGAATGGAGCAGTCTTCCTACAATGAAGAATACTGACTTCTAAAAGTAAAACTGCTTTTTAAAAGGTTTCTTAACTTACTTAGCCTTTTGCTAAACTTGGTCTCACTTTGGAAAACATACCAGCACCTAATTTATGCCTAAATCTAGCAGTCAAAATGAATGGAGAACTAACATTCAGGAAGTTCCATTGTAGTTCATCACCTTTAAATGTCTTATTTCAGAATTACTGCTGTGGAATCACTAATAATACAGCACTTCCTTGTGACTCATTTTAAAACATAACTGCAGTTTTGCAATAAAGTGACAAGACAATGTACTAACTAGGACACTTAAGGCTTTATAACGCTCCTTTGCTCAATATTTACGAAATGTCAGCATCAAATGCTTCATCTCCAAAAGAAGTAAAAATTAAAACACATCTTTTGTTCTTCCATTATGGTAACAGTACACTCAAGAATTTCACTGCTAAATTCTTGGTAGTTGACCACATGGTATTATAAACATGGCACTTCCCCAAATAGATAGAAAACCCAACATTTCATTCTAACATTTCACACACATACTAAAGATTTAAAACTATTTGCATTCCTATACTCTTACCAATTTTTAATTCATTAATCAGACTTTCTTTGGAAAGATTCAGTAGTTCCTTGCCATCAATGTTATTCATTTTGAAAAGCTCAACAAAGTCTGCTAAGTCTTGTGCACAAAGCCAGGCTGAAACATCATCCTCTGACCAGTCCTCAACAGCCACCTTAGATGCATCTTCTACAATATTTTCTTTGGAAAGGAAAGATAAGAGAGTTTAAAAAACCCCAAACACCACCATTCCACAGCTCCTACGCCCCCCAAAAAAACAAGAGTGAAAAAAACCCACCCCAGTTCTAGAAACAATGGCAGTAATGAAAACTGTTTTTCAAGTGTTCTCAGTACTATACATTCCTAAAGGTAATGCTTTTAGACATTACTTCAGGGAGAAACATTAATTTGGGTTTGTCTTTTATCTATAAATTTGCAAAATTTAGAGGAATTTAACCTCTCAGATGCTCACACTTCCACCAAATTTGAATTGAACTAGAAGACAAAAGCATCAGCAGACACTGAAACCAACTTTCACACCTCTTTAGAACAGCAGACCAAAGTCTGGACTTACTCCTGTGCTTCGAACAAAGGTCCAAGTACCCTTGTTCTACATACTTTAGGTGCTGGTATGTTTGTAACATTCATTATCCTGGTATTTTCACCTGTAACAACTGATAAACAGTATTTCTTTTTCATATTTATGCTTGCAATTAGCATATTTTCCCTTTAACTCATTGTCAGTGATGCTTGTCCAAAAAATCTTTCAGCACTCTAGGAAAAATGTTCATCTCCTAAATGCTGTCTGAAGAATAAGAAATGGTGAATATCAGAAGATATTGCAGATTACTCAAATACTCTAGTACATCTTTTACAAAAACAATAATAATAAACTCCCACCAGAAAAAACACAAAAATAAGAAAAAAAAAAAAACATACAAAAAGCACACAAAAAAAACCCAATCAAACCCAGAAAAAACCCAAAAGATAAAGAAGATAATACCTCTGTAGGACATTGGTAAGACCAATTCAGAAAAAGATACATAATGTGCATATAATCCTGAGATTACACATTAACTGCATGTGAGAAAAGATGGGGTTTTTGCCTCTTTAGAAGGCATTCACCAATATCGTGTTTTAAATTTAAAGAACTGATTACAAATACTTCATACTAACCTGCACAGGGTTGCTTAAGGTCAAACTGCCATATGTTCACAGTTTTATCCATTGAACCTGTGGCAAGTAAGGGACTATGTGGTGCAAAAGCACAAGTTGTAACATATCTACAAATAAAAATAAATGTGTGAAAATTCACAAGGAAAGAATCAAATTTCTTTTATTAACAGTAAACCAGAATAATCATATGAATCTTACCTGGTATGCTGAGACAAAGTATGAAGGGTATTGCCAGTACTCTGTAAAAGAACATCTGTGATTTTAAATCTTGAGGAATCAAAAGAATGTTTATTCATTTGTGTATTTTCTTTCAAAATAAGGAAAAATATTGCTTCTTGGAAGATTAACAGAAGTTACCTTCAGAGAAGCTGCACAACCCTGCCAAAGCTATGAGCAACAGCGTCAGAAATGCAATTTCAATTTCCTGCTTGAAGCCCCCTGTGCAATTCCTGGGAGCACTGCTACCCTTTAACAATCAGCCAACATCAGACTTCCAGCATACCAATGCCAGAAATACCAACTGAATTACTTACATCCATATTGGCCGGTTGCTCACGTGGATAAAAACATTTTTTCTACAAGTCTAGGATTAGAAATGACCAGAAGTGAAGAGGTAACTGAAATTCAAATAGACTTCATGCTACAATCATTCAGTCGGGGCAGTCATAAATCACTCCTGCGCTTCCTCTATGCGTCCACTAGATGCTACTAAACCCCAAATTTCTGAATCCAGCTTTACTATGTTTTGAAAGATCTTCCTTCTTATGAAAAGATGCTTGGAAAGATGATTAAAAACATGAAGATGACTGGAAAGGTGAAAAGCAAAGTTATTCTGAAACACTAATTGACAGGTCAGCATTCTGGTTTTCTGAGCCATCCATCATGGGGAAGATGCCCTATTTTAGACTCAAATCTCTCTCCCTCCCACGAATGTTTATTGGGACTGTATCAAATTAGTGATTTGGATGAAAACCTTTAACTGTAATTGAAAAATTTCATCAGGACAGCAGTATGTGCAGGCAAGCTGGAGAAGCT
>JAOEHX010013022.1:30110-43255 GCA_025448015.1 Bolborhynchus lineola
AAGCTTAAAATCTGTTCCTCTGTTTTCAGCAAAATTATTACTATTTTTAATACCAAAGTACTTAAGTACTAAGTACTTAAAAGTATCAAAGATAAATATCACCTAGAGGTGACCCCTGAAGTATGTAATAACTGTATTACAGAAAACACCTAAACAATATACTTTAAAGAAAAAGATGTGGTATTTAACATAACATTTTTCTTGATTTATTATTCTTATTGTTTATGTGCACTTTATATATAATCAACTAAAGAATTTATACGATTACCATTCCTGATTTTATGTCCAAAGCTACAGTCCTTCTTGCTTTGGAAGCTAAGTTAAAGTTAGGATCACAAAAATCCTCTACTCCAATATGAAGATAACATGTAAGTATGGAATCCAATAGAGCACTGAAGAATACTTTGAAATCAAGTAACAAACACCTCAAAGAAATGTAAATTAAAAGTGAGAAAGACTGATCAATTCTCAAGAGACATTTTTTGTCAGACTCCTTCCCCACACCCCTCAAATGCACAGTAAATGTTTTGGGTTTATATAGAATCATAGAATAGTTAGGGTTGGAAAGGACCTTAAGATCACCTACTTCTAACCTCCCTGCTATAGGCAGAGACACCTCCCACTAAGCCATGCCACCCAAGGCTAGTCTTTACTGTTTCTTTATGTTGATAAGACATTGAAGAAGCAGCAATGGTAATTTAAAGACAAGAATCCAGTGAATGATCTTGCAGTATGCTATACTTACAGTTTCATATACTATAACACACTTGTCCACAGACCTTCAAAAAAAAACAAAACCCCAACACAGTCACATTACAATGATGCAGAGAGGAAAAGGGAAACAATTTTTAAGTAAAAGGAAGAAGAAAAAAACCTTTTCCACAAGCAAAATAAGCAAACAGATTTCTTAACTCCCCTTTATGGAAAGCTTGGATATCCCAATCCTCTCCACCCATGCCCATCTTAAAACACCACCACACTGAGGAGCCGTACCTCCAGCATAATGTAAAAGCCAGTAAATAAGAAAGCACTTCCATGAGAATTTCTGATGCACAGGATTTGCACAGTGCTTATGCAAACTGGCCCCCACTCCACTGCTCCCCTCTGTTTGTACCGTAGCTACTTTGTATCTTTGCAAGCAGTATCTGTAAAGCAGATGCACGGAATCTGGCTATCCATGACCTGGCTCTCAGAACTTCTAATTATTTTTGAAACCTTTTCACTTGCAAAGCAAGCTAGAGGAAGTAATGCAGTACAATACATAAAGCGGTGCAATGCAATCAAAACATTAAAGATTTCATTAAATACAAATTGCACAGTTATTCACCATGACAGCAGTGTTTCCTGAAAGACGTTATGGATAAAACATTTCACTTATGACAATATAAGCAAGAACAATAATCCATCTAATGCAAAATAAAACAACTCTAGATTACAAACGTTCACAATGACCTTTAAATTCTGAAAAATATTCCCTTGAAAAGAATGTGAAAGCAAAATACCAAAGCAAGCTGTTGTTTCCTGGGGTTTGTACAGTTTTAAGTTTATTTGCTGGCTACTTTAGTCTGTCCTTTCTCCTTTGCAACATGTGAGTTCTTTCCATTTCAGTTTAGAAAGTCTTATCTAAAAATTTGAGTTTTTTGTTATTTCCAGTTGCCATTTAGACAGTTTAGAAGTGATTAAGCACTTTTCATGAGAAATGCAGAATAAAAGTATACAGTCATTAATATTCATAGAATCATAAATTATTATACCTACCCCATTTATAATTTTCTCTTTCAATCACTTGATCCCTGAGGAAAGCCAGTAGTAATAGGCTGCCAGTTTATCTTTGTGCTGTTGATCACCAACAACTATTTAAGCCTGACAGTCCCATAATTTTTCCACACAACTTATGATCCAGTTTTCTGATCTCTATTCTCCCTCATCTGGCTGTAAGACTACACTGGATGACCACGTCAAAAGCCTTACTAAAGTTGAGGTATAAAATGAATGCTGCTCTCCCCTTGTTCACACAGCCAGCCTTCTCACCACAGTAGGCATTCATGCTGGTCAGGCTGTTTGATGTGTTTAATTCCTGCTGCTTTTCCCAGATACAGTGTGCTGGGAAACAGCTTCCAAGCCCGCTGGAAGGATTTGTTCCATAACCTTTCCAGAGGCTGGAGTTAGGCTGCCTGGCCTGTAGATCCCTGGATCCTCTACCTTGTGTGACATTTGCATCTTTCCAGTCACCAGGAATCTTCCTGTCACTCCTACCCTCCTGGGTCTTTCAAAAATAACAGAGTGACTTCACAATGACACTGGCAACTCCCCTATCAACCTCTAACAAAGACTAGTAGTAATAATATTAGTCTCTAACTGATCAATCATTATTAATTTGGGTCTTAACCGTTATTCTGTACAGGGCTGACATCAAAACCACAGGTCTGCAGTTACCTCAATCATGTACTTTTTACAGAAAAAAAGGCTTATGTTGCCATACTATTGATGTGTAACAGTGAAGAAATATTTAATTTCAACCAACTCCATCAAAGTGCTACAGGTATTTAACTTTCTAAAAAGTTCATGAAAGTATGTGAGAAGGAAATCCTCAATGGTGTCCCAAAGAGATGGTGAGACTGCAATGTAGATTTGTATTTTAAATATATACTAGAGTATCCACATGAAAAGCTGCATAAATGCCCCAAACCCAAGAAATCATAAATATCATTACAATATTTGAGAGAACAGAGCTTGCAACAGCCAAGATTTCAAACTCAACCACTCACAAGACACAGACCAATTGAGAAAACACTTCAATAATTCTGGAGGTTACAAAACTATTCCTTAATTATTGGAAATGTATGCTGAAATCTCCAACTCTGTTCTGTTTTACACTACTGAAGCATGAACCTGGACAGTCATCTACATGAAATTTAAACAAGTAAAAGATACTGCTTACCCTGAAACTAACATCTGCCCGTCATGAGAAAATGCACAAGCCAGAACTGGAGCAGAATGTCCATTCAATGCACATTTATATTTTAATTCAACACCTAAAAATAGAAAAAGTAAATTATTGCATATGGACACATTTGAAAAGGTATAAGGGAAGCTGCTTTTAGAAGCATAAAGCTGCAAAGACCTGACTCTGTGACACACTGCCTACAGAAAAGGGGAGAAAAGATCACAGAGACAACTTAATTTTAACATCTCTGACTTCTCCTCACTTCGTAGTCTTAGCATGTCTTATCAGTGGTTTAGAGAATTAAATGTGTACACATATATTCATCCTTACAGTTCTGTATATAAAACAGATTATAAAAAAATACGCACTCAAGATGTTTTTGGCCATCTGCCTCATCTCTGTGTAGCTGTCACACATCTATGCCGCAGTTTTAACAGGAGCCAACACTGTTTTCATTTCTCCAGCTCTTGTTCAAGAGCCAAGATGTACTGAGAGATGAAAGGAAACCTCTCCCTGGCCTGAGAGATTAAGAGGTTTCAACCTATCAACCTGCTCAAATGTCATGGTAGAAATGTTACTGGTTATCAAAAGACAAAAATGCTAATTAAAACCAAATGTTTATCACAACATTAAGTTTGAGAGAATTAGGTTTTGTTTTGAAATCTTGACTTTTGCAATTATTGATAAATAGATCACTAAGTAAAATCTAGAAGGCCAAATGCCACAAACTGATGCATGCCTTAGCTACTCTCCTGCTAAATAACTGAAATACAACTTTAACTTGTGGTTAGTTTGGCTGAAAATTCAATTAAGATGTTGGAATATAAGATAAAAAAAAAGAAAGAAAGAAAATATACAAATCAGTATACACACCTAGGAAATCTGTGAACAAAATAAGCCAGAGTTTGATCTGATTATCTTGACCACATGAAGCCATCTGGAAGTATCTGAATCCATGTTCAGCATCTGATAAAATTCAAATATATTAATGGGAATCAGAAGCACTGAAAATAAGGGCATATCAGTAAACTGTATCAGCATTCTTATACTGGAATTTAGTAGATTTCCTTAATCTCACTACTACTTTTGAGAAGTGTTAATTAAAAGAACTGCAGAAGTTCTAAAACCATTTAAAAGTAAGAAATAGGTGTCATTGTTACACTGTTTCCTTAACAAGTACATAATGACCAGAACTGGGCAGACGGCAAATGTTGGATTTCTTCATCTACTAAGTGCACCAATATAGCCTCTTAACCTACATTATATGGTTATATCAATTTCTTACACCATTCAGTAGTTCTCAAACTATTTTTAGATGTTCAACTTTTCATTTTCATAAATTAAGTGATGTTGCAGTCCAGATTAAAGATGAAATACAACAGTAATAGCTTTTCCCTCCCTATTCAGGGAGGGAATGAATATTACTGAATTACCATTTTCCACTCTACATGCATTGTTTCAGCCCATTATTAATTCTTTTTCTATTCTTAAGTCCTGCATCAATTTAAATCTGCTCTTCTACTCCATGGAGCCAGCATAACAGCCTGACTCAAGTCACTGTAAAAATACTTCAGTGGCATTACTGCTGCCAGTACTAGGTCTTAGAATTCCTGTAAGAATCACCAGGATCACCAGAAATCAGAAAAACATAACAAACATTTTAAGAGCTCATCTTTCCATCTCTGTAGTTACTAGAATTGACAAAATATTTTTGTCAAGTGTCTCACAAAATAACCCCAGATTTACCTCATTTTTCCACCACATAGAGTATATTTCAATTTCATATGGTCATCACAATAAAACCCTAGTATACACAGACCTGTTTGTTCATAGAAACAAACAAAGCTACTACGACTGTGGCAGATCTTAAGACTTACCTGAAATCTGTTAAAGCATCAAATTGCATCATTTTGCTAGGATTTTACACTGTAAGATTTGGGTGGTAGACTGACGAGTAGCAAGCATTAGCTACATTGTAAAAACACATTTCTTGGTAACTAAGAACATGTTACTTGGGAACTTGGTCTGAATGTGAATCCTCTTATGATGCACAGACTTCAATATTATTTTACAAGTTACCAACTTGCTAAAAGTGTATTACAGTGCTGTACATGCACAGCTCTTTGGGTAACTTGGAGGAGGACTACACAAGAAAATTTTAGCAAGATCTGCCAATTTTTCACCAGTATCACAGCTCATGTGTACTTTGAAAACAGGTAATTTCACTAAGGTTTACTTATTCAGGAGGAAGACACAGCTTTGCTGTCGGATGGGGAAGCACACACAGCATTGTAACTGCTCTAGCTCCGATGAACTTCAATGCAACTGTGATTGAATCCACTTTAAAGGTAGGAGGATCCTCTGTTACAAATAGTCTAAAGCACAAAGAACCAGACAGAAACTCTGATTCTAATTTTGCTCTGAATTAAGCTGATAAAGAGAATCTCAATCTAAAAAACATCTTTACTTGTACTAGATAAGCACTACTTGTATGGATTTTGTAATGTGCCAATAATACCAGAAGTTTTAATCCTTTGGTCATTAAACAGCAAAACACAAAAATGGAAACTATTGACTTCGAATAACAGATGTCTTAAAGAAAATCAAGAATGATCATAAGTCACCTAAAAAAAAAAAATCATCCACAGTGTAGGAAATACTTGCTTTCTTGCCTATTCCTATCTTGGCAGAAGGTTGAAAACTTGGTAACATATTTTTTAAAACAAGAGAATAATCCCAACAGGAAAGGGAGTAATGGAAATTACACTCTGATGCGGTTCAGCTTCAACATGTTTCTTCATGAGCTCATGATGGAACTCTTCCAGCAGTATTTTCATGAAGAAAGACCTAGAGATGTCATTTTAAGATTAAATCCATTTCTATTGTGACTGATTAATTCAGTGCTCTCCCTACACCTTTCAGTGGACTCGACTGCTTTGGTATTGTCAGCCACTAATTCTCTGTACTGAAGTACACACTCACATTCTATTTCCTCATCTTTCTAATACTTTCCCCCACTTCTGCTTTCTGCAGTGGCTACTCAGTTATAATTTTTGTTACCTTTGAAAGAGCAGATTGTGTACTCTGAAAACACAAGCCTACATTATCTTTACAGAAACCACTCTGTCTCCATAGTAGATTTGGAAAGCTTGAAAGCATACCGACAAGGTTGTCAAGTTACAGCATCACTTCCTAAATCTGACAATGAGGTTTCTGCTCTATTTCCCAACCTTCACCAAAAGCAGATGAATATGTGATTTTCTAACTCTTTATTAATCCCTTTTACTGACAAAACTTTACACTAATGAACCTTTCAACTTTTCAGACTCTAATAAATATTTCAGAATTTCCAATATTTAGGTATTCAGTTATGACACTTTCATGTAAATTAACTTCCACCAGAATATTTCAAATAGAAACTCTTACTGTTTGTACAGAAGTTTCCCTCTGCCTTTCAATTCATCCCACTGGGTGAGAGTGAGCAAGCAGCTGCCTGGGCTGAGCTGCCCACCAGGTTTATACCAAACAATAAATTTAAAGCCTGTAGACACAAATGCAAAGCTTTTCCTCAGAGGAAATTTAAATATGCAATTTTCAGTAGATGTTTTTTGGCATGTAGAGAAAGCTAGGTTCTACTTATTTTAGTCCCACAGAAAGCCTTACAAATGTAAAATAGATGAAAACTGAAGATAATATGCAATGCAGCCCTGAGAAAGGCCTACATGCCCTATGGTTTTGATCTCAATACTCAAATACATACAAGAATATCACATTTCATTTGCAAAAGGAGAAAAATAATTTCTTGCTTATCGCAACAGTGAAGAAGCACATAATGACAAAACTGAAATGCAACTTCTACATATCAGCTAAATCAGCTGTAGGGTATTTGAACAGTACCACATCTTAGCGGGATACAACAGATTCAGGGCTTGCTGCTCCCCTAAATTCCTCCAACTAAGAAAGTAAAGTGCAGGAAAAGTCTCCTATATTCACATCCCACAGCTCAAGCATTTGCTTATTAGATTTACAGTTCGCTGCACAGCTTTAATCCAGCCCTGCTCCTTGAGGAACAGAAGTCTGAAAGAGTAAAGTGGGAAGGGTAATCAAGCACTGCACCTTCTAACACCCTCATTAGCCTTGGGAGATAGGCTTCACTTACAGACACTGCCCAAGCACATTCCAGAACCCTGACAAGATAATTTGCTATTGAAAGTTGTCATAAGCATGATGATCACCGTTGTTTACTGACCTAGTACATCCCTTGTCATCCATCTGACCACAACTTTTACTTAAGAATATTCTGAATATTCTAAAACACCAGCTCTACCCAATGCCATTTCTATCTTGAGCACTGATGACAAACAGTATGAAAACAAGAGCTAGAGAGAAATTATTTTCCATATTCCTTCCCTAAAGAGCCAATTAACTAACCCGAAACTGGCTGTGAAGAAATATCACAGCAGGTAACACCAAGATCATGTGCTTTTTCATTACACAGGCATCTCATTTTGTCATCCCAAATGGTTAAATCACCACACGATGATCCAGTGACAAAGATATTTCCGTCAGGAGAAAACGCACAGGCCACCAAAGAACCATCTTTAACATTCCCAGATCTGAAAAGCAAAAGCATACAGAATGCAAATTTAGAGTAAGTAATGTTCTGAAGAAGTGATCTCTAAAATGCAATCTGATACAATAAGCCAAACTGGTTTGAGTTTTGCACTTTGGAACTCGGCAACAGAAGGAACTCGCGACTGTGGAAAGAGATGCAAAATAAACAAATAAGCACACTGCAGAAACTAGGACCAACTTTTTGACTGCAGGAGGAAAAACATGAGATGGCACTCTAGGGCAGTAATTTTAACTGAATGATAAAATAATTATCAAATTATAGACAATCTGCATGGACATGCCACTTGAAAGGCACAATGGACTGTTAAAGTTCTATGGCAGGATATATTTTAAAAGTCAAAATAAACACACAAATACCCTAACACAGATTTACACACACACAGACTCCCACAACTTCTCTATTCTGTTTTTAAAGACAAAACAGAACACCTACTAACACACATGATAAGCTATAGCGGAGCATAAGACTTTATGAATTATGATACAGGGTTAATTCTGGACAACCTTTACACAGATCTCTCTAACCAGACCCAGGACCTTCAAAAAAAGCACTGACTCCCTTGATTTTATCATGAAGAACACTATGAAATACATTACAGTGCTTCCCAGTTTTATATGTACAATTCTTTTTCCTTCCTGCAGCTTTTACAACTTTCCTTCTTTCACACAAATAGCTGCAGTCTGCTCTGAAAATGAAACAGGAAAATGCACAGTACTGTACATGTTCAGAGTATGCATTTGAGACTTCCAGGCCAGATGTCAGTGTCCTAACTACTGAACAGGAAATAGAGAACACTTTAAGAAATACCCATAAATTAACTTGTTTTCATGTTGTTCACATCCATCATAGAGATTTAAATACCTGTCTTACTTTACAATTTGAACAGTCAATTGCAGCAGTTGAGCTGATGAGGAGTAAGAGAATACCTTTGTAGTAATTACTATCTGTATATTCAGTCAAGTGGCGTAACAGTCCTGTAAAAGGTGTTCTCATTTTTTAGCATGAACACAATGTACTGTTGCAAATGAAACAGAGGACCAGAGACTGAAATTTGCTGGTTAATTAAAAGCCTCTGACATAATTTTAAAGTACCATGATAATTTCTAGGTAATGCTGATCTCAGCTTTAAGAAAACAGGACTGGTACACTTCATCTGCAATTAAAAATTACAGTAAGAATCAAAAAATCATCACCTGAAAACATTATATATACACACCCCAGAATATACACAATTAAAGTTAAGCTGTCTACTCCTGGTGTGTTAACACTTTGAAATGAGCTTTTACAAGTGAAGGGGACAAGACAGGACTGGAATGTTCAAGTTGTTTCTTTACAGTGGTAACACCAACAAAGAATAATTTGTGCTTAAAACAATATAGTTACTACATAGTCATTATACATCCACCATTCAACTAGGAGGAAATTAAGGATATAGGCAGCATATACTTGAAGAAATTACTTTTTAATATTTCTGGTGGTTTTCCTGTTAATTATACGTATTCTGAATAAAAAAAGAATGTCATCACTAGTAACACCTTCAAATAGCTAAACCCTTAGATTGTTTATTCTCTAAAAAAAACCCTACCATTTCAATGATATTTTTTGCTGAGGTGGCAAAAAACTATTAAAATTCTGTTTACAGCCAGGTTTCCAGATTTACATGATTTCAGATAACTACACTCATTAATTTACAGAGATTTTACAGTTCCCATTTGCATCACTGAGAGGAAAGCAAAGGTAGAAAGGCCACAAAAGCAGTAACATGTGTGAAAGGATTACCAAAACCAAAGAAGTCTGGCTTTCAGATATGGAGGCTCCCTCATCCAGAGTGAAACATACTACCAATTCTCTCAAATTAGTAACTTCTTACCTAACTTGAAAGAGATGTTGTGCAATTGCTGCCTTAAAAGCTAAGTAATGTCTTGACTAAGTACAGATTACAACTGACCTGAAGATTTTACTGAAATACAGAGATGCAGAAGAGGACTTTGAAGATCATCCTAAGGTTCATAACTTTAAACTGTGCAGTATCACTAAAAATGCTCATCTGCTTTGTTTCAAATGCTTACTGGAAACCAATATTAAACTTTAATTAAAAATCACTGTGTATAACGCAATACAAAGGCATACAGCACAGTCAGGCTCCACTGACTAACTGTGTATTACATATTACAGTTTGTTGACAAAATACATGCAGTATGCAGTGCATCGTCGTTTCCTGTTAAACCAAGAAAAACACTTCCATGAACTTAAAAAAAAATAAATATATAAATCAGAGAGACTCAGCACTTCTCCCTCTTGTATTGATAATCTTTTGGTTTTACAAATCTTATTCCTGTTTCTTTGTGATGTCAATCAGTGGTGTAAGTTGCAAGTCTTGTACACAGAGCATAATACTACATAAATCATGTATTATTGTCATCGTAAACAAAGCTGTCAAAAAAATACGTGGCACTCACCTGTAGAGTTTCAATAACTGCACATTCCAAAGAACTACACTCCCATCTGCTGCCCCCGACACCAGGTAGGTAGAGTCGGGAGAAAATCGGCAGACTCTAACAGGACTGCTGCTGGGCTGCTCAAGCAGGGCCAGCATCCGGCCATCCCGAGTGTTCCAAATCATGGTAGTACCATCAGTTGAACATGAAGCTAAAATGTGTCCCGATGGAGAGAAGCAGCAACAGTGGACAGCGTACGTATGACCTTTTAAAGGCGAGTATGGAAGCTCAGTGAAGTTGTTTAAAGAATACACGCGAATTGTTTTGTCCAAGGAACAAGTAGCCAAGCATGATGATGAGAAGGCACAGTAGTTGATATCATCACTATGGTCTGCTATAGTGTGTATTAATGTAGCCATTTTATTTACTTTCAACAAAAATACCTGGAAAAAAGTTGAACAGTTAGACATAGTTCTCTTATTTCAGAAGTGAAACATGTTACCTTAAGAACACACAACCTCCAGGAAAAAAAAAAAAAAAACAAAACCAAAACACAAATTCATTTGCAGAGACAGACTTTCCATCTAAGCATTGTTTTTTACCTTCAACTTAAGTCAGAGATTCATCACAGCAATGAGATGAAAGGTTTACAACTTGCTTAGAACAACATATCTAAAATTTTAATACAAAGCTGCTATTTTGTGGTACAACATGCAAAATTAAATAGTGGCTACTTGATCTTCAAGCAATGGCAAAAAAAGTTACTCTGATTATTTAACTTACACTAAGGAGTGTACTGTTTAAATTTGTTAATATTTGCATCTGTACCAGGAAACAGTGGAATAAATGGACACTGTAGAAGAGAGTCAAAGCATTAATTAAGGCTGCACCAGGAATCTTAGAATCCTAAAATGGTTTGAGTTCACAGGACCTTTAGAGATCATCTAGTCCAACCTCCCTGTCATTGGCAGGGACATTTTCAACCAGACCAGGCTGTTCAAAGCCCCATCCAACACTTCCAGATATGGGGCATTCATAGCTTCTCTGTTCCACTGTTCATCATGTTATAGTTAAAAACATTGCCTCTTGCCCTGTCACTGCAGGCCCTGGTAAAGTCTCTCTCCATCATTCTTATGATCTGCCTTTATATATTAAAAGGCTGCAATGAGCCTTTCTTCAGTGGCTTCTATTCTCCAGACTGAACAAGGACAATGCTCTCATCCTTTCTTTGCAGGAGAAGTGGTCCAGCCCTCTGATCACCACTGTGGTCTTCTCTGGAGCTACGATAACAGATCCATGACTTTTTGTACTGCAGCTCCCACATCTGGATGCAGTGCTTCACGCACAGCCAGAGAGCTGAGTTGAGGCACAGAATCACCTTCCTCAATCTGCTGGCCACACTTCTTTAGACGCAGCCCAGAGTATGACTGGATATCTGGGCTGCAAGCACAGATTGTCAGGTCATACCTAAATTTTCATCTACCCATATTCCCTGTCATCTGCCAACTTGCTAAAGGTGCCCTCAATGCCACTGCCCACGGCACTGATAAAGGCATTAAACAGTATGGGTCAATGCACAGACCCTTGAGGGACACCCCTTGTTACTGGTTTCCATTTGGACATTAAGCCATTGACTGCAACCCTTTGGACATGGCCAGCCAGTCAATTCCTTACTTTTCTCACAGTGCATCCATCAAACCCATCTCTAATTTAGAGACAAGGGTGTTGTATGGTGTCTTATTAAAGGCCTTACAAAAATCCAGGTAGACATTGCTAGTTCTTCCCTTGTCCACTGATGCAGTTACTCCATTCCAGACAGCCACTACCTTATCACGCCAATTATTAGAAGTACACCAATTATTAGATTATTAAAGCAATACATTTTTATTACATATGATCAAAATTAAAAAAAGCCTGGTAAGTTTTCCTACCAATCTAGGCTGAAAGTTACAAGGTATTTGCTTTCAAGCCATCCTTTCTCTAACTGAAAGTTAGATCCATTTCCAAGCCATCCACATCAACAAAATGTGAAAGTGTGGAATTAGCAGAAACACGTCACATCATACCTATAAACCTAAGCCCATTAAACAGATTGCTAAATATCCAGCTAGGAGAAGGCCACAAACATATGCTAGGAATGAAACACAAATTACAGACAACTTCACTTAATCTTTGCTTCAAAAGACTAAGAGCTATTTTGAACTAACAGCTATGGAAAGCAAGAAAGAGCAATGAATAAAAGCTAACCTGAGGTATAGTCTGGGGGTGTGACAGCTACTAATTTGCTGGAAAAGAGCCACTGCACCTTCCTTTACATTATCTTCCCTGTTCCTTGTGAAAACAAATTACTATCTGTATCACAGCCAGCTATACTCAGAGACCTGGCTAGGTAACTAAGTGTGGGACCCCTGTCAGAGGGAGGAAAAGACTGTTTCCTCATCCCTGCAATCTCCAAATATTAAAAAGAATGTTTAGATCCTCTCTCAGCAATGCTGTGCCTTGGCTTATATAGCAGCCAATGCAAAAAGGCAGGCTTTGGAGCACTCAGTGTAAGTAAGGGTCAGGAGCAGGAGTGCCTCACTGGAAGTCAGAGGGCTGATCAAGGGACCAGTGTTGGAGCCACAGTTGCTTTACTAGAACTTGGAAAGACACTGCTTTTGGTTCCTCCTAATCTTGAAAGATTCTTTTTTTCTCGGTGGTAGTGAATGAAAAAGAAAACGAGCAATATTAATTCTTATGCACAGGGAGAAGAATGATCCAGAAACAGACAGAGAGCAGCAGGACAGAGACACATAGAGAGATGGGAATCTAAACTACTGATTAAGGGGGAGGGGGGAACAGAGCTGATCAGAGTACTGCAGAAAACTAAACATTATGACAGAAAACATCAACTGACAACTGGAGAAAATTTCAGGTGTGAGCAGAGTGCTTTCCTCGTACTGCCAAGAATCATAGAATCATCGAACAGTTAGGGTTGAAAAGGACCTTAAGATCATCTAGTTCCAACCCCCCTGCCATGGGCAGGGACACCTCCCACTACACCATATCACCCAAGGCTATGTCCAACCTGGCCTTGAACACCACCGGGGATGGAGCATTCACAACTTCCCTGGGCAACCCATTC
>JAOEHX010013023.1:2751-19488 GCA_025448015.1 Bolborhynchus lineola
CATAACCACCAATGTCCCGAATGATTCAAAAGAAGCAGGAAAAACCCAAATCCCTTGCTCTTTCACGCAGAAGGTGAGCAGAGCAGAGGTCACACCAACAGGTCCTGCTTGCAGAACAGCGCGTTACCGCACCTCTCCCCAGGGCATGGTCCAGCCAGTGCCCCGCCGAGGCTTCTACCCTCCCGGTACCACAGCCCGCACGGCAAACACGGGAATTCCCGGCTGCTGTCAGCGGCCACCCCCGGCGCGTTACCGCAGCGAGGCCTCAGCGCCCGCACGCCCCCCTCCAGCTGCCACCTCCCTCTCCAGAGACACCCAAAAACCATCACGGAAGCTCACAGGAATTTTAACAAAGAGCCTTTAATTGCTACAAGCCCAGCCGCAGCCTCCCCGCCGGGCCCGGCCGCACGCCCCTCCGCCCCACGTTCCTCACTTAGAAGCAACAAGACAGCATCCGCGCCTCCTCCTCCTCCCCCGCCTTCCTCCTCGTCCCCAGGCCGTTCCCTGCCCCTCTCCCAGCCCCACAGCTCGCTCACCAGCTTGGGCTTGTTCCGGTTTTCCTCTTCCGCGGCGCGTCCGCCGCGCTTCGGGTTCATCCTGCCCAAGCTCAGGGGCTCGTCGCCTCCGCCAGACCCCGGCGCCGCCTGACCCTCCATCCTCCCTCCGGCTCTGCGGCCCCGCAGGCACCAGCTCTGCTCCACGGGGTCGCACCCTCAGGGCCCCATAAGCCCGACCCGCAAGCACCGGGTGTGACGGCCGTCCTCTCCCAGCCGCGGCAGTTCGCGAGGCCGTGCCCTGCCCAGCGGCCGCCGCCGCCGCCGCCTCCCAATCCACCGCCTCAGCGACGCCGAACGCCTCCGCGCATGCGCGCCCCGCACCACCGCGCATGTGCCGGCGCGGTGCGCACGCGCCGTTGCGGGGCGGGGCTGTGCCTCCGTGAGAGGAAATGGCGGTGGGCGCTGGAGGGGTAAGGTGAGGGTGAGCTCTGGGGTGCTGCTTACAGCGCTGAGAGGAGAAGGGGCCGCCTCTGGTGTTCTGTCGCACCCTTTCAGAGGGCGCCGCCCGGTTTAAGGGCGGGAAGAGAGGTGAGGCGGGGGTAGCACGGCTGCGGAGGAAGCGGGACGGCCGGTGGTTGCCGTGTTGAGAAAAGCCTTGTCTCCAGCGGAGCTGCTTCAACCGCCGTGCCCCGTGTGGGGAGCGCCCGGGCGCTTCGTCACACACAAAGCGCTTCCTCATGAAGCGGCTGTGGCTAAGGTGTGCTTCCGTGAGCTTTGTGTTTGAAACGAACGATGGATAACTGCGGTGTTGGAGCTAAAATGGAGCTATTGTTACCAGAGACAAAAGACTTCATTTTTGTTCTCTCAGATTTGAGAACGCCAGGCCCCGATATCTGAGTCATCTACGCGTGTTCCTGGTTCACAGCAGGGAAAATTGCTTAAACCCTTTCTGTGGATTAGAGAATCCCTTTGGTGAGCGTTGTATGAACCACAGATCTGTCAGCACTGGTGTGTCTGAGTAATGGAGACAATGAGTATATGCCTGATGATGGGAGGGCTCGTCCTAACAGAGGTTCTATTGATGTAGGAATTTTTTTTTTTTAAATAAAAGATCACATTTTGTGTTGATATAGCTGAATCTATGCTTGCGAATTTATACTGAGAAGATGGCCATGAACACAGTCATGATCTGTTGTTTTCATGGGGCAAGAGCAATCTACAAGTCTTTGGGGTCCCGAGTTGGATACAGATGTGTTACATGATTGTCCTCTGGGAAAGGGTCCCAGCTCATCACTGGGTCACTGGAAGCTTCTCTTGAAAAGGCAGTCAAGACCAGTACAGTGAAACTTCTGCATCTAGTACACACATAGTTCAACATGCCTTAGATTCAGGTAGCTGTCTGCATTTCTTCTGGCTCTCTTAGATTTACCTGATTACCAGATGATTATTTTTTTTTAATCCAGCCGTGAAAACCTGTTGATAAAATTTGACAAAAGCAGCTTTCAAATAAAATGGTAGGTCTGAAACTTGCAAGGGTCTTAAAATTGCAGTATAACCTTCACAGTAGAAGTTAGTAGGTGATAAATAGGACAGCTCCATCATGCTGCGCAGTCTAAACTTCCCTTTGGGATAAACCTCTTCGTTTTGGTACATGTTTTCCTTTAATTTTCCTGGTTTTAACTAAGTATTTGGCCACAGTTTGTGCTATCACTTAATGACACGTAAGTTTGGAATTCTGAAATTAAACAATCATGAATTAAACTGCTTGTTTGCAGTGACAGGGGATATAATGTTATTTCCAACTACATCAGTTTATAATTTACAGTTTATCATTCTACAGCAGCAGTTTAATAACAACTTGCCAATTCAGCTAAAAGGAGATGCTCAGATCTCTTTTATTCTTCTCTTTAGTTAGCCCTAATGACTTTTGTTTTTCCGTGCTGCCTGTATTTGTCTGTATTAGCAGCGCCCATAACTAGAGCAGAAAGGTGGATCATTCCAGAGTTGGAGAAAACAGGGAATAGTTTCCAACTCACTGACTTCTCTGTGCACCAATTTAGGAGTTTTTAATCCAAACTCTGTTGAATTATTTGTTCAGCATAACCCTTAGCTGTTCCACAGCTTTCTCTACCGAGGTTTTCTGCATTTGCCACAATACTGCTCATATTGCTGGAGCCAAGCCTTTTTCAGCAAAACTTTTGCATTGGACTAACATCTAATATTCCTTAGCAGCGGGCAGAACATTACAAAAATACTTTGTGGTATGAGTGAAAATAAGTGCCCGTGGCAGAAATCCAGAAGATTGAGTAAACACACTTTCAGGCATTGAGTTAAGTTTTGATGGAGTAAAACTCAGATCATGTGCATGATCTTAAGCAAAAAAGAAAAAAGCACTTAGGTTTAGGGACTATGCATATAACATTGGAAAGAAAACACAAACATTTACTACTTTGGGATGCAATAATAACTGTACCCTTCTGTAAGTAATGAAGACATGCAACCATGAAGCTATGGCCACGTCATGTGATGAAAGAGGTACCCCATGAGTGCTCTTAGTTCCTCTTTTCTTCCTGCCACTTGCCTGCTCTCCTGGGACACATGGCTGATTGGGTAACACAGTTATGGTCACTTTCTGTTAACTCCAACTCACAGATATTTTACAAGTGTCCACATAGTGTGCTGAGCTGTGACTTAACCATACAAGACATAGCTGTGTGGATTTTCTGGAGACCTGCTTTTGAATAGACTCCTCTAAAGTAAGGCTCATTAGATCTCCTTCATAGCCTCCTCAGCAGAAATTCTTACGGAAGATGTTTTTAGTCATACTCCAGTTCCCCAGTTTCCAGGACCAAGAAACAAATATTCCATGTATGAACCAAGGACATATAAGCATATAGACTCTGCAGGCAATTCTGAGCAGGTGGAGTGAAGTGACATAATGCAACTAGTCCAATTAGGAAAATTTAAATTGAAAATTCCCTCCACAACAAAACAAAACAAGAAATAGGAAACCACAGCTCTGCTTAAGGCAACCAGGCAAACCTCAGATCATTTTGGCAGTCAGTTTGCAGTGCAGTAATTTGGCTCATCTCCGAGAGCAACATAGTATGGCCTGAGGGTGGAAACTGGTAGTTGTACAAACTGTTCTGAACTTGTCCTCATTTCTGAAGAAAATGTATTTTAAAAGTATGCGTTTTACAAAAATAATTTTGTCATTTCACAGTTATTTATTTCACAACATTAAAGCCATGTAAGTAACAAAGACCATTGCCATGTAGATACCAGCATTTCTCCTTGCGATTTCACAGGTCATCTCAGTAACATTCAGTCATGTAACCAGAACTGACAATGACAGAAAATGGCAAACGTGCATCTGTAAAAAAAAAAAAGTCACACAATTATCCAAAAGCAAATGATCACAGACTAATAGGTATGTGATCTTTTGAGCCTTCCTAAAAGAGGTACTGTTTTACATCTGAATATGAACAAAACAGGGCTTTGAAGTTGACTGGCTGGTCCAGCAACGCAAGAATTTAGCCCTCTCGCTCTCCCTCTAAACATCTGAAAAATACAGTTATACAAGGTGCAAGAAGATACGCACTCCAGGTATAACTGAAAAAGAAAAATTGCTGGTCACCAAACCAGCTGTTGAGATTTCAGTCTTTCAGAATGTTCTATTCTTCAGATTTCTAGTACTGAAGAAGAAAATTAACAATGTTCAAGTCTTTGTCATAACTGCACTGGGCGAAAAAAGAAAAAGGGGGCTGTTCTGTACACTGCCACAAGAGAGAACACCGTATTTAACTGTACCACAAACAGGAAGCATGCTGCTACATTCCCCAGCTTCTCATCCAGAAATTCTGTATCATTAACACAACCACTCTACCGCAGAAAACAGCACAATCCTTCTACTACTCCTGCTGAGCTGTAAGCTTTCTTCAGACTGCCTTGTCACTCTTCCTAATCAGTATCTTCATCACAGCCAGATTTTATTCTCCTGCCCCTTGTTTTTGCAGGTGTAGTTGGAATCTGCTTTCTTTTAGGAATTCTAAAAATCCCCAAATTTATCTTAAGAAGGAAGTCAAAGATTGTTTCCAGTGCATGAGAATGTAGTAAATAGGAAAATCACAGGGTATATAACTTAACAGGTAGGAAAACAGGATTAGAAGTAGTAACTACCAAGCACTGAATATCAATGAAGAGCATTATTTGCATATGAGTAGACCTTCCCTATTGACAAAATAACCTCACTTTCAAAAAAATACTTTCTTTGACTACTTAATCTGATTCAATTGTAAACCTAAATCCAGTGAAAATCCACTCAGTGATAAGATAATTCCAAGAAATGCTTATTTACCAAAGCTTTATTTAATCTAATACAATATTTTCCTTTCCTGTTAGAGGCAATGGTTGTACATTCTGTAGTGTTCTGTGAATTAAGTCACAAGAAGTTACTATTATATTGAACAAAACTTGTTAGTCATTTAAGATACATCAAGACATTCAGTACTGTCCATTAAAACAAAGTGGTATGTCATGTTAACAGTCATGAACAGTATCACAAATGTTAATTAAAAGCACAGCTAATTGTGAGCACTTCTGTAAATGGATAAGGGTTACAGCTTCAGTGAGGTTAATTTTCTATGGCTACAGCTACATTCTGGTTTTGACCAGCTGTGAGATGGATGCCCAACAGTTCACTTCCTAGTCTATAAACTATTCAGTTGTAAGTCAGCTTAACATTTTGCCTGTACTTTAGAGGAAGAGGAAGCTGACAGCTTCCTACCTATTGTTTAAAAACAGTTTTCACATTGCATATATTAGGGAAGTCATTTACTCTCTGGTCACAGCAGAGCTGTAGTTGAGCTTTACTTATTATGTCTAGCTCTAATTTAAAACCTAAAGCACTGGAGCTAGATGAGGTATATCATTATTAAACAGTACATTAAAAGTACAGAACCAACTTGTGTCAAGGCACTGTTGTCATTAAAGTGACTTAGGTAGATTCTGAAATAAGCTGAATATTATTTTTAATCTGAATGCATCTTTAGTGATTTTCCTTTACTCCATGCCAGAGTCTCGTAATACTTAGGAAGTGTGCTTTTTAGGTTTATATTTTCCAATATGTTACTTCTTTGTTACAACCATTTTCCCTCTTTGAGGCAATTCCCTGACTTAGGTGAATTCTGTTTTCCCTATTCTCTGTGTATTGATCACTTTACAATTCTAGATCACAACCAGCTTTATCTTGTCCTAATGTTTCTTTTACTTTCAGGTTTTAACAGAACAGTAAGAAAACAGCATTCATGCTGCATCATGCTTTCTAGAAACAACACATGTATGAAAAAAATTGCCCAGGATTACTTCAGAGGATGATGTAAAAACAATTAAGTAGGAAGAAAACCATCTTCTTGATTTTGGGTTTTTCCCACAGGAGAAACCACACAAAACAAAGAGGTGATAAAGGAAGTAGACAATAGAGATAGTTATTATTTGGTTCTCTTTTTCCTCCTTTGTTTCTAAACCACTAATCCACAGTCTTACCTAGTACAAAATGTACTAGGGCAAATAATATATCAACTGCACATCTAGCAGTAATTTCTCAGTATTGCTGGCAAGCAAAATACCTCCTGCCTTTTCGGTTTGGTTTGTTTTTTCTTCCCACAGAATAATCCTAATAGTACCATAGAGAACCTGTTGGATTAGTACCTCCAATTTTTCACAACAATTTATATGCCAGGACACAACTACTCTATGTAAATATAAGAGAGTTATGTGTTACATTACAATGCTGAGTTTTCTTCCAAGCCTGAAAGAGCTAAAGGTGAGTTGCACAGCTTATCACGCTCTGGTATCTCCCCATATTGCTTACAAAATGTCTTTTTAGTTTCCTATTTCACAGCATAATTTGCTTCTCAAACATAACTAAACAGTTCAATACAAACTGCTTTTATTTACTACATGGGCTCCCTTGACCATGTTCAGCGCTAGAGACTTTTGTCTTTATTTATCGTGCTTTTCTACATCTTCACAGCTTTTCACAGAAAATCAATAGCCAGCTTCAGCCACTCTTTAGAGACCCCCTAATACATGATTTGTAATCACCATGGGCTGGGCAGAACAGGCTAGAACAAAACTGGTTATTTAATGGTCAAGTTTACTCTAGGTGGTAACTTTTCTGCTTTATTTTGTCTGCAGAGAAAACTGTATCATGGGCAAATAGTGCTTATAATTTCTGTAAGTGATATGGAAGCTTAGTAAATAAGTATCCTACAGCACAGGGAATCAGTTATTTTTGGAGGAGTTTTAAATGCGTCTCACCATAGCCCATACTCCAACAAGTAGGTTTCTGGGTGCAATTCAAGTAGTTCATTTTAATGTAAATACACATGTTTAAGGCCTTAGTAGATGCTAATGAAGAGCTTCCAGGCAGATGGACAAAAATAGGCCTGATTAGAGCTAAAGACCTTGTTAAGAAATCAAGTTGTTTAATGGTAAAATGAAGTTAATTAGGTAAAAACCTTTGGAATTTTTACCCATGGTAATGGCCTGTCTAGCATAATAATAATAGTTTCCCTTGATAGAAAAAGATTGTTGTGTTGGTTGAGTTTTCTAGCTGTTCTTGTCCTTGGGTGTAGCATATATTGTGTATTGATATTGGAGGAACTACCATTGCCAGGTCTGCATCAAGGTTTTTTCATAGCTGTGCTAACTTCGTTGAAGACCATTTTCAGAGAGGATGGTGGGACACAGTTTCAAAGTGTATCCTTTTGCTTGAGTTAACAGTGGGATTATTTAGACACCTTCTTTAAGGGGAGTTAAGCTATTTCTATGGTGCAATTATTTAGTAGGTAAGCTAGTATTATTTTATTACATAATTTCTTCATAGTATTTAAAGGATTTGCTTAGCCAAATATCTTGAAAAGCAAGTATTTCAACTTTGAAGAATGAGAAAAATTCTCCTTAGTGTGAACATATTTGGTGTGCTCCCTTTATTGATTTGAATTCACATAATATTTATGTTTAACTGATAAGGATCTTTAATAAGTACCACTGAAATAAACTGTATGCTTAGTTTTTCTGATGGAAATACCTGGCACTGATGTCTAATACACTTAAGTGTCATCCAGTACAGTTCTAGCAAGATGGTATTGCATGAGGCTTACAGAACCTTCTCTTGTTCTACATTTTCTGTTTGTTCTGAATTATTATTCCTTTTGTGTGTCTTAATTCCTGAAATACTGCTTACAATGAGTTTATTTGTGAACAGCAGAATTCTGCATATGTAATCTAAATTCTTTGCTTGTCTCCTTAGCCCTCTTTATAAATGAGTGAAGACGGAGTGTGGAAAAATAGTCACACCAGTGAAAAGCAAGATTATCTCTGGTCTTAACCTGCACATGCACAATTATATATTCTTAGTCAAACAAATAGCTGAGATGAGTTTCAGGCTCAGCCCAAGTGTGTGTTTTTTCATGTAGTGAGAACACACATTAGACCTCAAGGAGGTGACTTTGAGGGTGGCAAGTGATACATATTTCTGTCTTTTTCCACGTACAAAGTGTGTTTCTTCTTATGTGTCTTATGATAACCAATTTTATGTGGTACAGAATTAATAGATTAAAAAAAAGGAAAAAAAAAAATTCTACCAGATTAGTCTACTGAGCTAGTTTGCATGTCTGTACTATGCCTAGCTCCGGCGTAAGGAATAGGGGACAAATATGTCAGTGGGAGATTACCAGACAAACAGTAATACAATTCCAAGTCTTCATTACCTTCACCTTTAACTCTTCACTGGTAGTGCTGCGGTTCATGAGATGTGACATTCCATCATAGAACTGTGGAATGATTTGGGAAAGGAAGGAAAACATCATCTAGTTCTGACACTCCTGCCGCAGGCAGGGACACTTACTAGACCAAGTTGCTGAAGGCTCTTCCCAGCCTGGCCTTGTGTACACTGTCAAGGATGGGGTAGCCACAGCTTACTTGGGCAGCCTGTTCCAGCATCTCACCACCCTCACAATAAAGAATTTCTTCCTTATATCTAACCTGAATCTCCCCTGTTTAAGCTTGAATCCATTGCTCCTTGACCTATCACTACACTGTGACAATTGGCAAGACTTTTATTGTTTCATGTCTACCACATTAACTTAGGGGAAGAAACTGCACTCAGGCTGCCACACTTTACAGACGTGTTTTAAGAAGAATTGAAATTGGGCAAAAATAGCATGGCATATAGTCTGAGCGTATTGTAAGCTTGTCAGCCATGTCATTGTATATTATTGCCCATTTCTGGGTCAGAACCCTTTGGCATTATGCTCTTTATTGAATCTTCAATGATGTGACTATGAATACAAAGCTACCAAAAAGAAAACCCCTCTCTCCTGCATGTACCTATCTGGAGGAGCATGAATGAGCACAGCATGTGACAGGTGCTTGTTCCAGTGCTTAATGTATGATTATAGGAAGGTGATGAAATACTGTGGTGATAAGGATGGTACAAGAACTGCAAGCTTCTTGTATAGAAGAATATGGATTCGATTTGCAGGAATGATTACTATCCAGTTCCTTAAAATCTTATTTTCCTTTCAATCTTACAATTTCAGAATAGAAATGGTAGAGAAGCCTGTGGATGAAATTGTTCAAGGAGAAAAGGCAGAACTAAAGAGTTAAAGTCTAGAGAAAAGGGCTCTGTAAGCTGCCTCAGCTGGAGAGAGGTGAGACCATCCAAAAGTGTTTGAAAGAGAAGGGAAGCTAAGGGAGGGTAGTGAGGCAGCAATGTAGTTAGCTGCTAAAGGTGTCTTAACAGCACAAGGAAGGTCAGGGTTTCCCAATTTGCCCAAAAGATCATTTCAGACTTCACTGAGGTTTCACCGCAGCCTAAGGAAGCAATGGAACTGGTATGGACCTCCATGGCTGCTGGCTGTGCTGGAATTTGTAGTTCTGTGAACTAAATTATGCTTTTTGTCTCTTTAAGTCCTCCAAGGACTTCTGAGCCTCCCATCCTCTAATTAAAGAAATAGCAACTTGAGGGCAGTTATACATAAGTGGGAGATTGCTTATGTGCATGTAATAGTTCTGAAGGCTTCGATGTGAAGTTCTTGCTTTGCTTTGCCTTTTCTATATGTAGCTGTTGCAGATATACTAATGGGAAGTTATTACTTGGAAGTTGCTTCAAATTTTGCTTGAACAGTGGTTTCACTTTAAAAAGTTAGCACTGCTATGGAGAGAATTCTGTTTCTGCCTCTTACCCTTTCCTGTCTCCTCGTGCTGCCTTTTGCTTACAGCAAACATTCATGTGATTGTTGTTAAGTGGATTGCACAAGTGATCTGGCTCAAAATTCATATTATTTAAAAATAGTTGCTTTTAGTTTAGTTCGCTTTCTCGTTCTTGCCTATTATGTAGTCTCAGAAATGCCTGTGTTGGTATAAGAGGGAAGATAGATAAAAGGGCAATGGAAACCCCCCTCACCCTTCAGCTAACTCTTGCAGGATTCTAACTCCCTGCTCTGATCTGGCCCAGCTGCGTCATTTTGGCTTCCGCTGCTGAGGAAATTGCTAAACTTTGAGGACCAGCTGTGAGAAGGCTGGTGAAACAGAGCCAGAGAGGTGAAGCAGCAAAATTACAGGCTGACGTGGGCTTTTTGGTGGTTTAAGGATTAAAAGGAGCAAATACTAATGTGGGAACATGCGAAATGTTAGCTGAATGGAATGGGGATTTAACGAAAGGTACTTACGTAGCAGTAATAAGGTTCTATTGCTCCAGCCAGTGAAAGCTAACTTATTTCACAGGCTTTTGCCTGTTTGGCCAGCAAGGATTCTTTGGGTGTTTTATGAGCTTGGTGAGTGTACTATTCTTAATGAAATAACTTGTTAAACCTAAGTTATGCTTTATGGGTGTTAACTTTAAAATTACTGCTTTATATTTTTAACCTGCATATATATCTTGTTTGTGCAGTTTTCTGTTCTGGGCTTATGGTATCTGAAAAAGTGACTCAAGCAGTGATGGGGATGTATTTTAGTAGTACTATTGGATTGCACTGTATAATTATAGCAAGGCATGTGTTTTGACTCATTTGTATGGGAAGTGAGGAGTAGAGTACTTCCAGTTTCATGACAACAGAAGAGCTTTTCTGGATTAATTCCTTTTAGACAAATCAGTTTATAATAAATTGTTTGTTTGTTTCTGGTTCTGTTTGCATCTTAACATAGTACTTAAAACACATTCATGTTTTTAGGTCATTCTGTGAGTTCTAAATGGTGGGTTTGATTTTGCCTTTTTTTTTTTACCCCTATTCAATGAACCTAGTGTTGTTGTAAAACAATTTTCTCAAAAGCTTTTAAGTTATTCATAGAAAAATAGAGTCTTATGGCTCAATTTTTCTCTGTCATCCTTTGTGCTTTACTAATTTAATCTTGATACAGTTTTACTAGTCATGGTTAGCCAGTTAAATTGACTCTTGAAAATACTTCTCTGAGGTAAATCTGCCCTTTAATGAAGCTATTTCTTTTTCTCTGTCCCTAATAAACAGATACCTGTCCCAGGACAGTCTCTATAGTTAGGAATCTATTTAAAGTTTATTCTACTAACCTAAAACCCCAAATTAGTTTGTAAATATAGGAAAAATAATCAGAATTAATGTAGTAAGGTCAAATTATGGTCAGAAACAGCCTAACTGCAGCATCATTGCAATTGGAGATGTGGTTGTCTGACAGTACTGTGAAACAGACTTTTTTCAGAGGAAAGATGAAAAAACACTGATTGTTTTCTAATCTGTCTTAAAGGTGCAAATTTAATGGTGATGTTTTCTTGTTAGGTCTTGCATGACATCTAAGCAGCTCTAAGTAGGTTGGACTGTGTGTATTGAAAGTGTCCTGAAGTTGTTTATTCTTTAGGAATAATTCTCTTGCAGTTCTGCATAGGTGGGTATTAGAGCATCATAGCTTCTCTGGATGGGATAAAGCATAATGTTACTTGGATTTTTTTTCTAACAACAAAAAACTTAACCAGCTTCCAAACAAAAACAAGGTAAAACAAGCACTGGCAGTGCAGTGTGTTCAAACAGGCTATGACACAGTAAGTATCTTGGTGCACAGCAGTTTCCCCTGTTACCTTTGTCTTACTGAAAGCTGCATTAGCATATTACCAATAGCGATGACATAATGTTGCTTAGACTCTGAACTGATTAGTCTGAGTTTTCATGGCTTGCCTTAGTATTGAGGCACACCTAAGCAAGCAAAATAGCAGTGGAGTACTTGTAGCTGTAGGGGCTTTTACAATGCTTCCTTTGAAGTACCTCGTACAGCACATAACTTTTTTTTTTTCTTTCTTAAATAAGTTTTGTTCTATGTATTTGCTTTATGACAGAAAAACAGGTCAGCAAAAGCAGCTTTCAGAGCACAGTACCCCTGCTCGGGGCAGTTTTTGTCAGACCAGTCATTTCACTGAGAGGAGTCACTGAATCACTTAATGTAATTACATAGTCACTTGTTTATGGCTGAACAAGATAGAGTGAGGTTAAAAATATTTTAACCATATGAATGTTTAGATAAGGGAGATGACACAGTTGTGAGCAACTCCCAGTTTTTAACTGAGGCATTATTTTAAGTTTCAAAATGGGCTCTTTGGTTAATTGGGAGCTTTGAGCTTTACATCAATTGTGTCACACTTCCTGAAATCCTCAACAGTACTTTCCCCAGACTTCAATAATATCTTATTTATTGTTATAGGAAAGCTAATCAACTAAACATTCCTCTGCTGCTAAATACAGCCAGCAAGCAGCTTATGAGTCAGGACTCTGGCAGATAATTCTGCTGCGTATCAGTGAAAATTTTACTGGCTAGATGTCATATTCCTTATGTGAGCAAATACCAGCTACTTGGATCTTATATTTCACATTCCGGTAAGCAGTGTTTTCAGGGCTCACTGTAGTAAGCTTATGCTTATGAAAGACTAGAAAAACTCCACAACTTAATCATGTATTTGTTCTGGAGTATAATACACAGTGAGCTTAGGAGCTTACACTGTTATGTCCATGGTTGATTAATATCTAGGCTTTCAAATATTCATTAGTCTAATTTCCATAATGAGCAAGTTAGTAGATAAAGAGTGATAGCTGAAACAAGAACTACAGCATTCTGATAGCAATTTTACAAATCTGTGGATGTTGTTGCAGATTTTTGGGTGGGAATAGAGAACTGTAAACTGACATTTGTAAAATACAGGTTGTATAATATGAATATTAATAACCACTTCATAGAGACCGTGGAATTGTTTTTCCCCTATAACAGTAGATTGGGAAAATCTTTCCTGTCAGTTATCTGTATATCTCCTGCCTCATCTCTTTAAATTTTTCAGTATAATGTATAAAATAGAGAAGGAGCTGCTTACCAGAAGCTTGTTAGAATTCCTGAAGTTTAATAGCAGCTTTGAAAGGCAAGTGATGTCCAATGTTAGACTTGTTTCTGTATAAATACTTTTATATTGAAAATAAGCTAGCATAATAAGCAGCTTGTTGTCATCTCAGATTAGTGGATCAAGAGTACTCATGACTAAGCAGCTGTGCACTTGACTGAGATGGAGGAAACAATCTTTGCTTGTTCTGACCGATTACTTGAACCTTGGGCTTTTACAATGTGACTGCCCTAACAGATGGGTTATATTAAGCTAATAATCTTTTGATTGGAGCAACTGAAAATCAGACTTGATTGGCATGTTAAATAAAAACCCAACAACCACAAAATGCTCATTCAAAGCACTATCTGGAAGACTGATATGCCCAGCAGAGCAGAATGCCAGAATTGGCCTACCAGCACCAAAATGAATGCTCTTGTTGCAGGATGGCAGGTAACACCTGCTTCATTTTGAAGATGGGAGAGCTTTGTTTGAGACTAGTGCATCTTCTCCACATATACTCTGTCAGTCTAGATACTGCTTATAGTGTTGTGCTTTGACTACTGCTCTTCCCAGTTTGGGCTTCTGTTGACAATCTGTCAGCACCACTGATTAAACCCTGGCATGAAGAGGTTAGTACTCAGCAGAGCACTTCCTTTGCTTTGCCCTTCTGCAACCTGGAAACAGTTGGCTATGTCTACACTTTTGCTTTCTTGCTTTGGAGTAGGCAGAGAATGTATGTAATCTGGTCATTGATAATGCATGATTTCCACTGTGTAACTTCACATCTGTCATTCAGATACAGAATCCAATGCCTTTGCTATCAGTTTCTGTACATTGTATTTACTAAATAAGTAGGAAACTATGAAATAACTGTTTGAACCACTAGAATACAGTAACAACATTAGTTCTTGAATTTATATATTCTTATTTAGAACTGAAGCTAATGAGGTGTTAAAGTGATGTGTAACAACCAAGATCATGCTAATCTGGTTTTAGTGACATGAACAGGAGAATTTTAGAGCTTCTTATTTAAAAGCAAGTAGTTTGTTCAGTCAGTTGAACAAAGGGGTAAAGTAGTCTGATTCTCTAAAATGAAATATATTAAAAGAATTAACAGCTGCCTAAAATAAATTCCTATTTGGCAGTTTCCTCTTCTGTTTTGTGTAAAAAGATTGTTAAAAAAAATAAGCAAAAGTTAGCCTGAAGTGAAATATAACATGTACCCTTACTGTTAACATGAAACTTACTTGATTGGGGCTTTTATTTGTAAGAAGAAAGTGCTCCAGGCACAGCATACCGAGAGTCTTTGGAATGTAATCTTTTTCCCTGTTAACATGTCTGTATAAGCAACTATACTGTGCTTGTGTAATATCCTCTTTGGAAGTTCAGGTATGATTCCGATGTAATGGCAGTTTACTTAACAGAGAGAACTGGGTGAAATGAATTAAAAAGAATAATTCTGTTTCTTCTCCCGCAGTCTAAATGTTGAAGTTCTTCGCACTGGAGAGGGGAGTTTCTGGGTTCATATTTGCATTTCTGCATTTTAAAAGAACTTAAAATGTGTCAAAACTCTTGGTGTGATTGCTGGCCTTTGTGCAGAAATTTAACTAGTGACTTTTTATTGCACATAAAGCTACTGGGAAAAGTAAAATCATGGCTTTCATTAATTCTGTTATCAATCTTTTACTGATGTCTGTGAGTGGTATTCAGATGCATAGGGTATTATTTTTGTTGTCTGTGCCTCAAACTTGATTAAACTTCATCTTCAGCAACTCATGGGACTAAATACATGCTTTGTAAAAATTGGAGCAACCTGAAACCCTGGTAATAACAGGTTGGGTTTATTAATGCTTTTGATAAATGGCCAGTTCATTTACATGTCTCTTGATGAACTAAAGGAGAAGGAGCGCTGTTGCTGCATCTTCAGATTACCTTGGAAATTTACAAAGGTAGAGACTTTTAAACAATTCCGTGCTTCTTGATCTTAACTACTGCACCACTGACTGTTCTAGGGAATGTTCTAGTGCTTATTTTTCCTGTGTAGTACATGGCCAGCACCACAAATAAGCTAACTTAGCCTAAATGACGATAAGAGATATTTTTACCAGCCTAATGGTATCTTGTTTGAGGAGTGGTTTTGTGTCACTTTACACTTGTCCGAGATGTACTGACCTGTTCCTTTGAAGTGCTATTTGGATTTTTCTAGTGTGAGATAAAAGCTGCTTTTGCTTCAGAGATAGGTGTATGCTGACTCATTGTGGGGCAGCACTGTTCCATCCTTTAGATCAGCTTGTTCTACCCTGCACCTACTTCACAGCAGCTGCATAGCTTTCTGAACAGTGATGAAAGATGGGGGAAGGAATAACAGGATAACAGGAAAATTTAATCATTGAAGAGTTAGGGATCCTGGGAATATGTGGGCTTTCCTCCCACTCCTTCGCTTTACAGAAGGGTTATATACTTAGCCAGTCCCTGGCTGCAGTTCAGTTTTACTACCTCAGAGCTCCTCTAGCTTCTGGCTGCTCCTAACATTCCCGTTTACAATTAATGAAGAAAATCACTGTATTCTGACTTTAGTGAAGCCAATTCTGTCATGAAATGGCAAAAGCAAAGTGGAAGCTTCGTGCAACTGGCACAACAAATGTGTTTGACTAGAGCCACACTATTAAGAACATTGCTGTAAAGGAAAACAAATGCAGTATCTTGGGAGGAAGAAGAATAATACCTTGAATGACAAGTGTCATAAGCACAGGATAGACTTGTGTGAACAATAAAGGACAAGTATTTGTAGGAAGTGAAAACATATGGATTTCACATAAGAGTTTTCCTGCTTTGGGTTGGTTTTTTTGGTAGGCTTTTTTGTGTTTTTACTTCTGAGTGCAGTGTGTGAAAGCAAGTGCTTTTTCAGTAGACAAACTTGAGCTGTTGTTAGTTACATTACAAATAATGTGACCACGTAGTTTGCAGAAGGCAGGAAGTGGCTTTCTGTCATACTTCCTTTCTGGGCAAATGCTTCATCATGACACTGCTCAGAACTGAAGGTTAATTTGTCAGCTCTGGGAGACGCCCAGTTTCACACTCTGGAGACACTGGGTTATCAGCAGGTTGGGTTTGGTTGCTAGAATGCAATGTATTAATTTAGTAATGTAATTCCATCATAGTAACTGACTGATTACTCAGTTTCTCCATGTGTACGCAGGAACTGAAATGAAGTTTTCAGTAGTGCCAGTGATCTTTCTACGAATGTATGAATTGTCATATACCAGATTTTCTGAAAACAAGTGCTCCGTTAGGTGCAGGATCAGTACAGAAATGGGGTGGGTTTTTTTAAGAAAGAAGTACATCTAATCAAATAAACCTTTAATAAGAATTGGGGTTTAAGCAGCTATATACAAACAAATAAAAGTTCATGGATGCTTCATAAAAGAAACCTAGATTTCTGCAATCAGTCAACACTTCTTTATTTTGCCATGTAGGGTATATGCTTCAATTTGAAATGTTTTAGATAGCAAATAGTTGTGTCTGAGGGCCTTTAACTCAGTTTGATTTTGCTTTAGATACATGGTAAGAAACAATCTGCACGATCTCAATGGCAATTTCAGATTTCCATCTGATCCAATTTCATCGAATCATAGAGAAGTTAGGGTTGGAAAGGACCTTAAGATCATCTAGTTCCACCCCCTGCCATGGGCAGTGACACCTCACATTAAACCATGCCACCCAAGGCTATGTCCAACCCGGCTTTGAACACCGCTGGCGATTGCGCATTCACAACTTCCCTGGGCAACCCATTCCACTGCCTCACCCCCTTACACTAAATAACTTCCTTCTTATATCCAGTCT